>VZRX01001258.1:60512-134504 GCA_013398075.1 Notiomystis cincta
AAAGAGATAATTTTTTTTTTTAAAAAGCAAATAATTTCTTAAAGCTAGGCTGTTTTGCTGCTGTGTTTCTCTCCTGTTTTTCTTTTCTTCCTTTTTTTTTTGATTCTGAAAAGAAATAGCAGGCTGTAGGCACTGCCTGTGGCTTGCTAGCCTTGCTTCTTGTGTGGTCTGTGCAGACTTTATGATTTATTCAGCTAATGGGAAAGGAGCATGACCCCCAGTGGCCACAGAAAGAGAGCTGCATGTGGGTTTAATGCTTTCACCACAAAAATGTCTGCTATGACTAAGCTGTGTGGCTGAAGTCACTGTCTGAATGGTGCTAAAAAGGAACTTAGGCATTAAGTGTGCACTATTTACTATAGATTGGCTCTTGGGATTAGGCCAAGGGTTTCTTACTCAGTTTCAAAGAATAGCATGGAAGCTGCTAGGAAAATTAGAGCTGTGCAATTTATTTTTACCAGTCTCCCCAGTGAGTGACCCAGTGAAGGATTTGCCTCATAACACTTTTTTTCATCAGTTACCAAAGAGCAATTCAAAATGTACTGGTTTGTTCATGAGTTTTACGGGGCTTATTGTTTACATTTTCCCATCTCTTATTTTTCTTCATGTTAACATGACTTTCTAACAATATTTTTCTTCATGTATTGCTTAGAACTGTAAAGGAAAACAGGTTTGGACAACATTTGAGCATCATTGCTTGAGACCAGTTACAGTACTATCTCTGATTAAAAAGATGAAACTGTGAGCTAAATTAGGAGTCTGTCCTTGTCTTTGCTCAAGAGATCTGCAGAACCACAAATTCTTCATTGGGAAGAAACTGAAATCATCTGTTTTATTATGGCAGCATTGTCACTAGTCTTATTTAATTTTGTTGACTTTTAAAGGCAGGTTAAAATGCTCTATATCTGTTTTCCTACTGACAGCTAACTGTCTTCGAGTGGATATATTAAGAAACCAACCCACCACCACTGCCTATATCGAGAGAAAAAATTGTGGTGTTTTGCAGTCTTTAAAAAACATTTAGAAGTTCTGCTTTCCCAGCACTAATATCCTTCTTCTTGCCATGTATGAAACCCAGTGGAGCATTAAAAATTAATCACAAACATTTTGCTAGTGGTTTTGTTTGTTTGTTTTCTGAAACATGTTCTTTGTTATCTGAAAATGGTGAGCACACCTCTTAACAACTAAGTATTCAAGAGAATGAGGGGGAAAAATAGAGCTCTAGGAACTGATATTCCAGATTCATTCTGTCCTTCCACAGTTTGATCTTGGTCAGCTCCAGCAACAATAACTTCAGCATAATGAAAAGCAAGATTTGTTGCTAGTATTTAGTTAAGTTATTGAAAGCATGTAGAGAATGAAAATGTTTTAATCACGTATAAAATGCATTATATTATTTTAGTATCCAATATCTGACAGGGTAAAAGTGGTGGCCAGTTTTTGTCACTAAGTTTTAGAAAATGAAAAAAGTTTAAATGTAACAGATTTTATGTAAATGACAATACTTTATGTATATGTCTTTGCATTTTGTCATGCAGTCTTGTAGATATTTGACTTGTAACCAAAATTTTAAAATCTAGATGACAAATGGTAAGATCCTAAATTGTATTTCTGCACAAAGGCATCAATTTCTATAAATGCTGAGAGCCCACAAAACAGAAGTCACTTAAGTGAAAGAGTACTGCAAGTGTTTCACAGTTTTGAAATTCTGGCTCTTTTACTTATCAACATTTTTGGGGAAAAATACATCATACAACATTTCTTTTTGCAGAAAGTAAAGTGTGGACATCACTTGAAAGATTATATACATTGAAAAATATGGTGAATTATTTGGTGGAAAATACTTAGGTAAAAAAGGCTAAATATATTAATTTTACATTTTTAAAATATTATTTTTTGGTTTTGCATTTTGAAACATTTCCTGTGCTTAGCGCTTCTTTTCTTTTAATGAATTCCAAAATATCATTTGTATCTTGTCAGACAAAATCCCTGAAAATAACTTGTTAAACTGAAACAGTTTTAATTTTTTTTCCTTTAGACAAGAACTGAAAGAAGTTATTCATACAGTTCTGTTTCGTAATCTTAAGGCACAGAGGTTTGAAATTTTTACTTGACTCTGGTTGGAAGTTTATCCTTCCTGTCCAGTTTTCTGGGATGTCTGAAATAAGGGTGGAATTCTCAAGGTGGAAGACTTCCTGCTGTGCTTAGTTTATTCCTGATTCCTGCACAACCAGGAAGAAAAAATGTGAAGAAATGAGCAGTGATGCTGTNAGGTAAAGAAAGAAGAGGGATCACCCACAGTCATTTCCCAGAATGGAAGAGGAGGAAAGCAACACATCAGCTCAACCCCTGTTTACACATAGAACTGGCTCAACTTTCCTTTACAAGTATAAATCAAATGGTACAGACTTGGGATGTTTTTCTCTCTCCTGTGAAGACAGCCTCTTCTTTTTTTTTGACTTATGAGGGTTGTGTTAGTGCTCCAGGAGTTCTGTATTGCATGTTGTAAACTTGACTTTGGGCTTTTTTTGACTGAAAGCAACAATTTTCTCTTCAGTAGGTTTCTTTTTCCCTGGGAAGTCACATAGTGACTTGTGTCACTAAGAACTGCCTCAGTGGCATAAAGTGGTTACACATTCAGTAGCTTTAGATCCTTCCTTGGGAGCATTTCTTTCTGAGGAAAATATTTTTCAGATTATCTTGACTGCACCTGCCTTCTGTGACTGGAGCATGAAGGGCAAGGAGAAGTTATTTGAATTGTGAAATTCTTGGCAGTGATTTATGAAGTGATTGACATCTGGTAAAAGCTAGAGTAGCTCTTGGGATATTCTCACCAAGTCAAGCTAAAGACCAACTCAGACAAGTTGTAGGTGATCTGCAAGCTTAACTTCCCTGTTCTGTGCAATTTTGATAATGAGGTCCTAGTATAAATTACTGGCATCTGCCTGTACTCAAATAAAAATTACAGTTAAAAATTTTTCATCTCTTTTTTTTTTTCTTTCCCCTCATGTAAATGTAGTAGTCAGGAGTCAGGTTTTTCATCTCTACTGGACATGTGCCATTTAGTCCTACATCTGTTCTCTGACAGTAGCTGGTTTCAGATGCCTTGAAGGGGAGTATATAGCAATGTAAATTATTGTTACTGTTATTGTATTTGCTACAGTATAGTATTACTACCAGATGCCACTTGGGGGTTGCATCTCTCCTCATTTGGGATATGCATTATACTTAAATACTGTCAACCATTTTTCAGGTTTCTCAAGGCTGTGTTGGAACCATCACTTAGAGAAGAGAAAATCATAATGTACTTCCTCAGTTTGTTCCACTTTAGTTCCCATTCCATCAGCATCATTTCCCATAGAGCTTGGTCTTGCTCTTGAGTCAAAGGGCAGAATTTTCTCATGATTCTCTGTTAGCTAGTCATAAGATCTGAATGATTTTGATCTTTTAGTTTATGGGAACATTGTCTTTGACTTCCATGTCGCTGAAAGCTAAGATGCCTTTGCTTGCTGGAATTTCTGATACAGTTTTAGAGTGGCTATTATGGTTAAGTTATTATAATAACAGCCAGGGCTCTAGCCTGTTTCTTCATCCTTGAGGCTTGCTTTCCTTCTCCACAGAGCTGCTCTATTAATATCATACAGCAGTTTGTTGAACAAGTTTGCTGTAGCACAGATTATTATATGCATCTTCTTGGGCCAAACTAGAACTAATAATATGTAAAATATAAATCACTGATGTCATTGTCCAGGACAATGTCTTCTAAACAACTGAGAGTTTTGCCCTTCACCAATCAACATGCTGACATATTTAGTCATGTGGATGTTATTGTCTATCCTATAATTGCTTGGATTTATGTAGGTCTTCAGGAGACAAGATATTTGAATTTGATTTTTGGTTCTCTCATAGAATATTCTTGAGAGTGTCACATTCTGATTGATATTTAATTTCTTCTCATTGGAATGTGTGTATGAATAATCCCTGAACAGACAAGTGATCTGTGCATCTTAATTCCTTCCTACTTGCCAAACGATTTCAGATCCTCAGGTGAAAGTCACTATGAAAGCTATTTGATGGATTTTCACCTAATGTAGAATTAGTTATTTCAATTTTACCATCAGTTGTTTTCATTGGGAAATGCTAGATCCAGACCTTGATATTATAATTTCCTCACATAGCTTATTTCTTCTTTTTTTTTTTCTTTTTAATGTATTTTCTATTCTGGTTTTGTATGTAGATATTTATCTCCCCCGTGGCAATTTGCCAGGTGTATTCTACAGTCTCAGGATAGGATGATCACTTCATTTCCCCTATCTGTCCTTTTAGACTATTCTGCAATACATAAGACTAAAACTCTGCCTGTGAGAAGTAGGTACAAATAGTCTTGTGAAAAAGTGTTCTGAGAATTCATCTTGAAGCTACTCAGCCCTTACTGCATCTAAGAACACTGCAGTTGGGATGGAGTTTTGAAGTTCAGAACATTCTCTATTGCATTAATCTTCCTAATCATACCCTCTTTCTTTGCCAGAATGTGCTCCCGTATCTCTCACTCCTGTCCAGGAGTTTATTGTCCCTTACATCAAGTCTAGCAGGTCGTGCTGCTGCCAGGGTGTCAGTTCATCCAGCATCACTCATTTCTTGGTGGGGGAAGACAGGGTTTTTCCACTGGAGCAGCTCACTGAACTGATTGAGCCAGGGGCCTCGGGATCTTTGCCTCCAAATGGAACGGGAGAGAGCATTCAGCTCGTGGGTTGGGGGTAGGGGGAGCAGGATTTCCCCTTTTGGCAGCCACCTGCAGCTAGACCAGATTATGTATAATGTCAAGCCACATTCTTAAACAACTCACAGTGTTTCTGATCTAGTGAGACCAGAGTGTTTGATGTGCTTAGTGGTGATTTGACTTTTCAAATAGGTCTGGCAGCAAGTACTAAAAAGCAGGTGTCCTCCAGATTGGTGTATGACTTACACAGCAAGAGAAGGCTTCACAGAAGGGCAGCTACTAGAAAAAAAACAATCATAAAACAAATAAGACACCATTAGTTTAAATGGGCAAAAGTCCACAAAGGAAAGGACCTGGCAGCTGACATCAATATTATTACTGGCTAAAAAGAGATTTGAACTTTTTGGCAACAACAAATGTCAGAGAATTGGATTTGAACAGGTGAAATTTATTATAACTTTTGGACACAAATAGTCACAGAAAATCAGTGTGGGTGTTCAAATAATGAGGACTATCTGCAGCAATAGGTAAAGAAGAGAATTACAGTATATAAAATTGTCATTGCAAGAAAGTACAGGGAAGAAGTGAGGTTTTCCTAAGAATATGAGTCACAGAAAATCAGTGGGAATCGGGTGCCTTCTTTTCTCTGCTGAAAAGCCTGTAGCCAAGCTCCTTGAAATGACACTACTGAGGAAATGTGATCTTTCTCAGATCTTCTTGATGCAAAGTTGTTCAAAGCACAGGAAAGTCACGTATTTCAGGGCCTTCAGGAAGGTGAAGGAGGACACCTACCAAAGCAGTAAAGATTTTAAGAAGGAGAGAAATTGATGTTGTGCTCAATAAATTCGAACCTTAGGTTTACAGCATTGATGGCAAACTGTCAGCTGAGACTTTAAAATGACATTTTCTCTTACTCTGTCTAAAAACTGAAGAAAACAATGGCATGTTTTTTAAGAGCAGGATTTCACCTATTTTTCTTTTTTCTTTTCCTGTGCTCCAGTAAAATGTGTCAAACATAAACTGTGGCTCTGCTCATCCTTTTGTTCAAAATGCAATCTGTCAATTCAGTTTCTACATACAATATTGTATGCATTGCACTTGATGTGTTATCAAATAATCTCTCTTCCAAATCATAACAAAAATGTTTGAAAATTATTATGTATGGTGATACAAATTTATATATTGGATGAAGTAAGTTATTAGACTGAATATATTACATTTCAGCTGGGCAGAATTTAGTTTCTGTTCTCAAGAAAGTACAGTGTGCAGCTGTTTTTTAACCTGCTTTCTATGTTGAAATGTGTACTGATACATATTCTTGTCTTGTTTTTGTTCTGCTCTAGGACAGCACTGGGGATAAATTACTCTACCTAGATGGACCATTTCCTATTAAAATACTTAAATAAATGTAGGAGAAACTTGCATATATGCAGGCACCTAGGAACTCATGTTTAGATAGGCTTAGTCACTCAGAGTTTGTAAATTTTATTTTTTTTTCCTTTTTGAGTGGAAGAAATATTATAACATCTGCTTTTGAAATAGTGGTGCGATTTTTTTGTTGTTGTTTGGTTTGTTTTGAGGGATTTAATTGTTCAGGGTTGGGAGGGTTGGATGTTTTTGTGTGTGTGTTTTTTTTAATGTGGGATGCTCAAACACTGGCACATATTGCCCAGTTTCTGCCCTTGGAGATGCTTGAAAACTCAACTAAACAAGGTCCTGGGCAACCTGCTCGAGGTGATCCTGCTTGAGCAGGAAGTCTTTTGGAGATCCCTTCCAACCTCAGGAATTCTGTGGCTTTTAACTGGAGACTTACTTGTATTTTTTTTTTTCAGCTGGGTGTTTTTTCTAGCACAGAGAGAAAAATAAGTCAAGCAAGGTAGGGTTTTATAAAGAGGTTTAAAAACTGAGAAATGACAGAAAGAAATGCAAGTGAACAATGTGCATCCTACCAAGCTGGTGGTTGATGAGCAGAGGAGCAGGGAGAACTTGGAAGGGCAAAAGCACACCCTGGCAAAGCTGGTCATTCCAGAATGGTGAAAAGGTATAAAAGCTCTTCATAATGAAGAAAGTATGAAGAAATAATGTTTTTGGTTAGTTTTTTATTTAGCTTTCCCTGTGTTTTAAGATTTTTCAAGGACATTTCTTTCAACAACATCTGGTTTTCTCAGTTTTACCAGAGAGTGAGTCTTGTTTTTCTGAAAAGCTGGAAATGCTACTTACTGTACATGGATTACTGATCTTTCCAAAGCTGCTGACAGTCTCTAACACGCACAGGTCCGTTGAGTGAGTCATAAAGCCCAGTCAGCTGTATCTTTTGCTTGTTCCTAGGTGAGATTTAGTAGGTACTCACTTTGTAGACTTTGAAAGCTGGCCAGGAGCTTTGACAAAAACAACCTGAATGTTGCTGCTAAAAAAAAAAAAAACCCAAACCAACAAAAATCAACATCAGAAAATTGCTTTTTCACAATTTAAACTATTTTCTACTGCAAGCAGGTGAAATTATGTTGTCAGGAAAACCCTTTCACTAGTTAGTATATGGTGAGATTTGTAATGGATAGAAGATGGTCTTTTGAAATAGCATTGCATTGACATGACAAAGACTTTAATTTTTTATTCTTTAGAATTTGCATTGGAAGAAGACTTATAACTCTACCTTAAGGAATCTGTGGGTCACTCTAGATTGAAGTATATCAGACAACCTGACTCCTCTCTCCTTTTCATGTCTGTAACTGTGCTACCATGGATTTAGTTGGAAACCTCTTTAAGGATGGGTGTTTTCTACCATGGTAGAGTAGGAAGTTGGGTAAGTCAGTTACAGAAAACAGTTCAAATACCTGCCAGGGGTATGAATTTCTGCTCCTCTCAGTATATTTTGTTTCTTTAGAGCAAACTGTGGACTGTGTATTGCCTGCCAGTGGAGAGGAACTTAGTCTCTATATAAGCTTCCTAATGCTAGCAGTCTTTTTGAAAGGCTACGGTTCAGATGTTCTCAGTTTTGAAACCTTTTATCAGACACTATTTCTTTTTTTGAGCTCCAAATTTACTTTTACGTAGTTTACACTTTGCAAAAATTATCAAGGATTAAAAGGTAAATGCTTAGAATTAGAAACTTCATTCTGCAGTTGTCAGAGATATGTTTCTTTGAACTATTAAATTATAATAGACTTGATTCTTACTTAGAGAAGTAATTCATATTTTTTAAATTTTGGGAATCTACTGCTTTTTAAAAAAATCCTGAGCAAGCAAAGTTCATAACAGTAGTTGATCTCAGTGGGAATTAGGCAGTAGACAAAATTTTAGATATTAGATATTTTAGATATCATGCCTCTGGTACACCAGTGCACTGAAAATCTTTGTTGTTCTTTGAAAATGCCATTTAATAACTGTCTGGATGTCACCTACACATACCAGTAGTTTCTGGATGCTAAATACTTTTTCAGAATTAAAATGCAGGAGATGGCCAAAGGTTCAAGGTCAAGTGCAAAGTAGGACAGGAGAGGGAGGACATCATTTTCAAGTGCCTCTTGGTAAAATAACCAGAGAAGACAGTAAGCCATTCATAAGGATTAAGGCTAATGGGTGAAAGTAAATTGTTTTAATTAGGTTTCTGAGTTTTAATCCAAAACAAAACTTGTAAGAGGCGTATTGTAGATATCAGCATTTGATCCTACCCTATTAAATACATTTTCAGCATCTCAAGAAAAAGCAGCAAGGGGATCGTCATCATCTCTCACCTCTCATAATATCTGTAGCACTCTTCTTAAATTATCAGCTGCCTCCCTGCCTGGCATGAAACTGCCTTGATCTTGATTTACAATGGTGGTAATGCTTTTGTTTAGTCTCGTGGTTAGCCATTTAGTAAATATTTTTAAGACTACGTTTAACAAAGATACAGAATGATAGTCCTTACATTTACTGAGACTTTATCAGGTTTCAGAGCACACAGATTCTCCTTCCCTTTCCATTGATAATAGTATTGCACCTTTACCTGGTTTTGTGCAAGGCATTTTGGAGGCATCATTTTAGGTTAATGTAAGATTTCTGACAATTATCCCCTGCTGTCACCCACCGTGATCAGTCCAATTGCCAGACTGCAATTACCATGTCAGTCATTTAATTCAATGTATACAAGTACAGTTGCATACACCCTTTCAGTTTGGCACACAGATGGCAGCAGGTAGCAATGCCCCAGTGGAGCTTAGAGAGAGGCAGGAAACAGCCAAAAAGTTTGCAAGAGTAGGCAAGAGAAATATAGTTCTTTAAGTACTTTCTGTAGTGGTCCTAAATATGGTATAGGCAAAGAACAGAACTTATCTCTCCCTTCTGGTATTCTTCTGCCAAGGAACTCTTCATGAGCCTAAAAAAGATGTGAATGATATGGACAGGGACATGAATTTAGCACTTTTCCATACCTGGGGTTGTCCAATAGCTAAAAAGCAACAGAAGTTTTCCTTGAGTGTGCAGTCTTTGGGACTCCAGGAAAAAACCAAGGATTTATTTATCTGCTTATCTTCTCTTCCTGTATATCATTATTCAATGACATTTGGATTAACTTTGTTTGCAATCAGTTCTGCCACATTTAGACCAACTCCAAATGTGCATGTCCTCAAATATGATAAAAATTCAGTTGAAGAAATTTAAATTGAGTACTGAAAGTTCTGAAGATTTTCAATAACAATTTTTAATGGAAGAACCATTGCTTCTTCTAGTGAAGTGGATGCAAAAAGTGATGGTCAGGCTTGTTTGAACCCTACATTAATGAATTCCAGTTTTTAACTGTTCTAAAAAGTTCTGTGCTATTTTGTTGTGCGATCAGTAGCCTATGCATCTGAAATGTTTATATAATTTAGCAGCATTTTACAGTTTAAAGCCTTTAATAGAATTCAATCGCTTGTAATGCATCTCACTGTCTGATTGGGTGGGAAATACAGGAACTAAGTGTCCAGCCACTGAACAAGAGAAACATGGGATGTTTTTTACTCTTGGAGAGACACTAATGAAAATTGTGGATGTAGTCTTTTAATCTTTATCAAGATTATAATTTGAAATTAGGATTCTCCAAAACAGGGTGATTTGAAGCTTAGCAAACATATTCTTACTGAAAGTACCATTCAGGACTTATTCCTAGGGTAGACCCTGCAATTAGTGGTTTTGAAAGAGTTAAACTCTTTACCTCTGGGAAGACGTTTGCTTTTAGAGTAATTCCTTATCTTTCAGCACTGTTCAAGGAAACTGAGTGAGAACATACTATAATATTGGATAAGAAGGAGCTAAAGGAAAGCTTCCTTCATTTTCTTGTATTCTGTGCCAGCTTGCAGTGCAGCTCCAACCTTCTTTTCCCTGGCAGGAAGGAGAAAAGAAGAAAAAAAGCAGTGGATTTCTCAGCATAACTTCCTCTGTTCCTTGAAGTTTAGCCACTGCTCTAATCTCTGAAAGTTTTTCCTGGCTTGCATTGACTTGCTGCTCAGACAATGAGCACTTTTTTAACCTGTCAGGAGCTGAATTGCTTGGCCTGCCATCGGGTTGACAGTGTGCTGCTGTTTCTGAGACTGCTCTGTTCCTGAGATGCAGCCCTGACACAAATCTGTACAAGGGCTGATTTTGTGAGTCCCCCGATGGAATCCCCTTCAACCGCTGTCTAGTTAGTGAGGTTCAGTGAATACTCCAGGGGAGACTCCTTGGCAATGGATTTTGCCTTTTGCAGGAATTCTGTGTTGGAATTTTTAGTATAGGATGGCTCTGTTGGGCTGTGTGTGCTTTTTTTAAAACAAATCAATAAGCTTGCCGTTAAATGTTTATGTTTCTGCAGTGTTTAAAGTTGTTCCTTATCTGTTGTCTATTCTCTTTATCATTCATAGGTCTGAGGGAGATGGAAAAGACCTGCTGGGCTACAGGGAGGCAGGCAAGCCAGGAGCAAAGACAAAGGTAGGCTTGGTTCTCAAGAACAAATAACACAGCAGATAATAACATTTCCTTCTTATACTGTTTTCCCACAATAAACGTGCCCCCTGTTGCAGTATTTTCAACCACAAGTGCATGCATATGTATATGTACACACATACACGTGCATGTGTGTGTGTGTGTGTGTCTAAATACAGGCTTCATGACTGCTCAAAGTCCAAAACCTGAAGGAATGAAGTTGTATTGATGTGGTTTCAGAGGCTGAATGTCACCCCCTGTACCTGCACTCAGGGGATTTGACAGCACCACACCAAAACACACATCATTCACTGCGGCGTTTGACAGCTGACGTCACACGAGAGCACACCTGGACTGCTGCAGTGTCACACAGGGGCTGTCCCCTGCACCAGGCAGTGAGAGGGGTCTCCAAAGCTACCTTCATGAGAAATCTGTGCATTATTTGCTTTGCATTAAGCTTGGTGGCTCCAATTAACATCTGGACATCATTGTGTTTAGTGGTTTTTCCAAACACATAGGCAAATCCATGCTCAGAAAATTTTCTCTAATAGTATTTGGGTTTTCTTCTCGTGTTCATGTATACTTATTTTTGGGCATGCAGGGGGCTTTTCATCTCTCATTTGGTCTGTCAGGAACAATACTTTGTCATATCTATAGCAGGACTGAAAAGATCACTTTTCTAAAAGGTGGGGATGTTTAGGTATTTGCCTCACACTTACTGTTTGATTTTCTATTTCCCTGCTAACTAGTGGTTTCTTTAAATGCCATGCTGTAAAGGAAGGCTGGGCTTCTAAGGCTATTTTAACTTTTATCCTCAATAGCTTTCATTTCCCAGTACATGGTAACTTGCTGGATTGGGCCCGTGCTGTAGAATTTACACAAAAAGCTCTATGAGATTTGCTGGGCACAATTGTGAAAACTGTTCAGTATATCCTGTTTTCTAAATGTCAGCTTTTTTCTTTTTTTTCTCTTTCATAGTGGGTGGGCTGACTAAACAGAGACTTTTTTACATGGTACTTTGCTGTTTTCTAAACAGAGCAGCTATGTATGCTATCTAGTTTATATACAGCTTCTTTTTTTTTCCCTTTTTTTTTTAAAGCAGGGTACCCTTATAAATATGTTGGATTTAAAAGAAGCTAGTCCTACAGAAAGTGCTTTGTTTCTAGTATCTAAAACTTCTCTTGAGTTTTTTTCCTTCATATTTTATTCGTTGCTTTGCTGTGTGCCACTTTCTGTGTGTTTTGAAATAATTATGCATAGGTCCTACAATACAATAAGGCCAATGTTTGCAAGAGTTTTTGTTCTGATATATAACATGGAATGGAGCTAGTCAAAACCTAAGTATGGACTTTGCACTCACTGCAGCTTCTGAAATACCTAATTGACATTATTTTGGGCCTTATGGCAGCATATGGCTTTAAAGCATTAAAAAAGATCATTCCAAATTAGGAAAATTAGTACAAAGAGCTATTCTAAAATAAATAATTAGTATTCTTAAAATTTATCAGCACATAAATACTTCTCAGATAACTCTGCCACTTTTGGGCTTGCTGGAGAGTCAAAGGAGGGCACACTTTTGCTGCAATTAATGCCTCTAAATGGACCACATACAAAATGATTATCCTGAATAAGCTGCATAGCTGCTGCCTGGATAATCCTGCAGGCAGCATATCAGATTGGGTTTGAGGTGCTGCGTGGCAGAATTCATAGTGGAATTAAAGGCTCTTCTAAGAAAAACTGGTTATCAGCCAGGGCAGCTCTCATAAGCACTAGGAAAGTCACCTGAAAGTTGCCACTGGGGACGTTGCCTAATCTTTTTTCTCTCTAAATCTGAAAATGGATTACTCTGGATCTGTTGGGAGCAGATCTGTGCATGACAAGAACTGATAAAGTGTGTGCTGAACTCTCTTCCTACAGCTCTGCCGATGTAGCTTTATCTTTATTTCCATGTTACTCATTCTTTGTAGTTTCATCTGTTCGATTTCTTTTTCTTGATTGTTTCTTGTCTTTTTTGGTAGTCTGTACATTCCTGGCAAGACTGATCTCCTTTTTCTAGGCTTCAGCCATGCCCCTATCCACATAAAGGTTCTTGACTATGATACTTGATTTGATAATGTTTGTTGAGTGAGATCTTAGAGTTGAAGGCAGTGATAACCGAGCAGCTAGCCAGTTAAAAAATTCAGCTTGTGTTTCCTTTGGAGATGATTACTTAGTGCTGCATCAGCTTTATGTTTTGTCTCGTAGTACATTGCTGTTTCTGTGTTTTACAAAGTGCTTTATGAGGATGTGCACTACTCTTAGATTAAACCTGGTCTTGATCCTTTGACAATGTGAGTGTTCTGGCCTTGATCCCAAGTAACAGTTAACATTAGGAGCACAACGAGTTTCTGTTGGTTAATGGTACGAGTCTCATGTTGCATGTTCTGTTTCTTTGATGGAAAAGTGTTTATCTAGAAAGACACTTTGGAGAGAAATTTTTAATTCAGTACGATTCAGTTTGATCGGTCATTTTTGTTGGGGAGGTGATCTTTGATGCTTTATTTGGTTATTTGCACTACCACAGAAGTATTCCTGGGGAGCAATTGAATTTTAAACTGAGGGGAGCAAAAGACAGCCTGTTACGTTCGCTTCCCAGGTCCCACTGCCCACAAAACAGCAGCACTCCGTGGGGAAGTGGGAGGTTCTAGCATTCCTTGGGACGTGTGGGAAATGGCCTGTGTGTTTATATGGCCGTGGTTTCACCTTACACAGGGACCACCAGGTTTTAATGACACACTTGGCCACAGGAGCTTCAAGCCACTGACCACTGTGTTTATTCCAATGAGCCAACCCATTGGCACTGGGAAATCTTTTACCCCAGTTTACACCACGACGTAAAAATGAGACAACACATTTCTTGTCTGTAGTCACATTTTCCAATATTGGCACTGGAGATTCCTAGGGAAAGCTTTTTAAAATATTTAAATATCCCCCCTCCCCATTTGCTACCTGTTGAAGGCAAATACCATGGAGGGTGTTTTGTCAGAAGGATGTAGGAGAGTGTCAGTGTGCAAAAATGAATTTAGGCAGCACATCTTTAAAGAAACTTCTAGAGTGTGAGGTGAAAATAGTCCAGCTCCCCATGATGTCCTGTTTCTAATGAATGCTTTGTTCCACATCAGATTCCTGCTTTTCAAAGTAAATAAGGCTGGATGCTGGAATTTTCTTCAGAAACCTCATGCCTGTTAAGACTATTTGGGGGGGAGAGAGTGAGTGAACAAAACTTTTAATTGAACTGAATTATTAATTTTAAAATATTCTCCATTAATTTTTTTCAAATCCATTCTTAAAATAACTGGGGACTGAGAGGAAAGTCAGATGTCCCAGCAATTTCAGGCAGACTCTTTTCTTTACGAAGAATCTAAGTCTGCTGTGGTACTGATGAATATTGAAAGGCTGTTACCTATTGATGTATTGATGCAATATTGATGAGTGACAAAATTCTGATGTAAAGGACGGATTAGATGGAGGTAAATTATATAGGGTTAGTAATGAAATGGTGTGTTATTAAAGTGTTGTAGAAAATGTTCTTATGGAATTGGTTTAAGTCTGGATATGTCTTGTACTAGATTTATAAAGCTTAATCTGTTCTTGATTAAGTCAACTAACTGAAATATCTAGTTGGAGGTATATGTATATTTGTTATTGAAGTCAACCCTGAAAACTTGTTGTGGGATTGGTGAAAGCCTGGTTGTCTTTGATTTGGACCTTTTAACCATGCTTACCACAAGCTACCTAAAATATAAAGAGCCTTCTTTTTACTCAAGCCTTTCTGATGTTAAAAAATATGGACTGTTTGGCAGGGTGACATGATGGAAGTGCCCTCCTACTCTCCTATATTGTAAAGTAATGGCAAGATTCATTTAAATGCTTCACAAGCTGTTGTTCATAATTACTTGTTTTAAAAGGTTTGAAAGGTTTTTCTTTCTGGGGTCTAGTTGTTTTAGACATTTCCACAGGGGTGAAGCTTTAGTTTTTATAGTGTGTTATCAAATTTGCTTCTCTTTGCTATCATTCTTCCTCACCTCCTGTTTTGACCACTAAGAATCCATTCCACCTACATACTGCATGTATTTATTTTCTCTTTCTCAAGTATGTCACCAACAATGATTGAAATATAGGCTGCACACACAAACACACAGGCATTCACTGAAGTTCTTCTATTGACAAGATTTTTTTTTTCTTTACCTTTAGCACCTCCTTCCTATCTGCAATTCTGCCATGCTAGAAAAATGAGAGAGCTTAGGAGGTCTGCACCTACATTTTGTAGCAGAAATTAAATAGGTACTACAGGAGTCATTAGGCAATCTCCAGTCTCACTAGTTGCATTTAATAATGAGATATTTCTTGAGAAGTGCAGTGAGGATTAATTGCCATTTGGTATATTGAACTTGTAAAGTATAAAGGCCCTAATTCAACACTATTTAAGCATGTGACCAGCTCCAAGCACATCTGCTTTACTTCCATAGGAATCAATGGAATTTAACCATGTGCCTAAAGTTAAACCTGTACTAAATCACTTTTCTGAGTACAAACAAACTGCTGATTTAGAGCTTATAAAAGCTATCTCTTTTTCCCTGAGTTCTACAGAGCAATTTCTAATCAGTCCAAAGATAAGAAGCCCTCTTTTTTTAGAAGTAACGTTCCATTTTCTTTTCAAAATAGCTTTAGTTTATTTTGATCAATATATTAACTATAATGCCCATGTTTTCTCATAGGAAATGTCTTCCATCTATTAAAAAAAACTCATAACTATTTGAAAAGCAATAGAGTGAATCATAAAGCTTGCCCAAAACCATCACAGATTCTCATTTGTGTGCAGAAAGTATTTCAGGTTATACTAAAAAAAAATTATCAAAAGGAGGTTGTCAGAAAAGTGATTCTTGTGATTCATACTTAGAGAGATTGGCATTTAAGTAAAACATTCTACAAAATAAGAAATTTGATCAATGCTTGAATAAAAATACAAATCTTTAATTTTTATTAGCTCCTGCTCTTCTGTCCGAAAAAGACTTTGAGACATGAATTGGTAATACTTGGTATCAAAGATATTCAGTACGTACTTAATTTTTTAAATATTTTTATTTCATGAATAGTTATCATGCAGAACTCTGGACAATTACTCAGAAGAGATAACAGCAAAACCTGGCAGACTGATGGCAGTAGGATTCTTGCTCAAAAAAGAGTTTTGTAAGATCAGTGCTATTGTCAGAAATCTGTTTTGGTGAAAGCAAAGGTGGGAGACTTTTATGAGGGTGACAGTCAAGTCTAACAGAAACTTCTCTGAGTGAGCTACATCCTCTCTTTCTATGTAGCAGCAGTAACTATTTTACCAAGAACAGGCAAAATCTTCTGAGCTTAATTTCACTATTTAGAAAGTGTAAAGATTTGGTCAACAGCTGGAATCTCTGATATCCCAGGACTTCGCAGGCTTCAATAAATGCCTACAAGTAGTAGAAATTTCTGCAACAGAAAACACAGCATTTCTTTTCTCCAGATGTTAGTCCATCCCACCAAAATGGGAAATCTGGGAATGATCAATCTTCTTTGTGAGAACTCTAGTAAACATATAGCAGCTTCATTTCCAGATGGTGAAATCCACGTGCACCAGGCTTTGCACCAAGCACTCAGATTCACCTGAATGAGGCTCTGTGTGTGCTCACTGTTGCTTTCCTACTCCTGCACACATCCCCCCTTCATTTCTGTGGCTGTTCAAAGAAGGTCTTACTTGCAATCAGCCACCCAAAATGTGAGCTCACTGACCATCATCTTGTCTCACGTTTTACCTGTAATATCATGCACATGATGAATTATGGCCTAACCAGTCAACTCTGTTGTGCATCTCAGACAATGACATCTAATTCCAGGAGTCATTTTTAACCCCAAAATCACTTTGTCCCTCCTGCTTTTTCCAGTCATTAATTCTTAAACATCTGTTTATTGTACAATGGCATATAGAGTACCTGGGTAGTACAGGAATAGTGGACAGGGAAATAGGACAAAAGTGGATAGAGCAAAGGGGATTCAGAACGACTTCTAAGAAGGATTTTCCTGCTCTGAAAGTTGACTACAATAGAAAATGGTGTTTAATTAGAAACTAAATTAGCATTTAAGTAGTGTGTTTTAAATATCATCTGAAGTCTACTACCAGTAATAACACTCATGTTTAAAATTCTTCGTGTTTACTAGTGCTTAGTTTAATGTCTTTGAAAATATCAATTGCATTTTAAAGTACTTTTTCATTCCTGCTGTGAAGTATAAACTGCTCAATGAGGTTGTTCCTGCCCAAAAGAGTTATCAGTCTATATAGACAAGCTATAAAGAGCAGAGAAAGTATCATTATCCCCATTTTACAGCTGGGCAAACCTGAATTCAAACATGTGAAAGCACTGTCTAGACTGGGAAACTGGGGTGAGTTTAGCACATTCATTAGCTAGCACATTTTAATAAAATCTGGTTTTAGCCATCTAAATGTACAAACAGATTAGTATTTAAAAACAAGCAGTGGCCTGTGATATAGTTACTATTTTGGAAGAAGTGGTGACTTCTATGTTTCTTAGAGCTGCAATTTACTGTCACTGCAGTATGGGTGTTTTCAGCTAGTACTGAGATATTTGTCTGTATTGTTAATTATACTTATTATATAATTATTCTGATTTCTGCAGTTGAGATTTTTGTAAGAGTATATATTCTGTGTCTTCATTTGAACTACAATGTTTTGACCAATGGGAATATGCTAGGAAAATTATGAAAATTATAGCACAGCTGCTCAATTTAGTACAGTTTAATTTAGTAAAGAGGCGATCAATATATACCAAGAAAAATTAAATAGATTTGCCTGATAGTTTTATTGCACTTGTTAGAGGAGTTTAACAGATGCATTCATTTTTTAGGAATGCTGTCTATTATACTCAAGAGGTTATTGAAAGATGAACAGCTATACAATTCTGAAGCACCTGAGTGACTTACAAAAATCATGTGTAACTTTGGTTCTTTAGCACAACACAAAGACTTGGGAGCCTGGTTCCTGTTGGTTTTTAAGGAGTCCTCTGGTCATAAATGCCCATGCTTTTTTAAAATATAGACTCTAAAGAAGAATTTACTAATGGCTCCCAGAAGAAGACACTAAGTTGCAGTTGTGATGGTTTTTTTCCAGATTAGAATTCTTCTGACACACAGCTGTTCAGAACTTGCTAGGAAAGTTTCTTGTCCTCTTGGTTGAGGAATTGTCTTCTTCCAAATGTAGTTTTGATGAAAAGTCATAACTCGAGTGGAAATAATTCTTCAAATAGCCATACCCAAATCTATGAAGTATTTTGGATGTGACTGTCAAGGTCTTTCATTTGTCTTTGTGTTCAACAGAAAGCCAGTGAAGAGAGAAGCATACTGGGTGAAGTGTCAGATATGTTCTCATTATCTTCTAACACAGCAGTTTCAGTTACAATAGCTGACATCAGTTCTTGAGAATTTTGCCCTCTCCCCATGCACTTTCTCTTCAGAACAGTCCCTACCCTGAAGAATCTGTAACAAAAAAAAAAAAAAAAAAGAAAAGAAAAGGGGATCATATAATGTACAAAGGAGAAACTGGGGATTAAAGGATTTTCCAAAGGCCACAAACAAGTGAGGGAAGATATTCTATCCCTCACAGACCACAGCAAAGTTTAAGTGCATCACTGAGCAGCAGACAGAGGAATTTCCAACACCGGACATTTTTCATCTACATCCATTTTTCAGACTAACACATGATGAAATCATTAGGCCCTGTGGATCAATGGGTATATTGCCACTAATTTAAGTGGAACCAAGATTTCTATCTAGAATTGTTAGTCTTTTCCCAGCTTTAAAAATAGAAGTGCCTGCTTTAACAAAAAATTTGGTTCCTTACTCAAACATTCTCCTTTCCTTCCTGCGTTTGCACATTAGGACAACTGATTGATTTTTGCAGAAGAGGTAACTGCAGCCAGCCAGTTGCACTGGTAGGTAACTCAGTTTTTGATGCCTGAAGCCTCTCAGTAAAACAGCCTCAGACAGAAAGTTGCAGAATCATGAAGGTTCAGAGCAACTCTCCAGTAAGGTTCCACTTTCACTAGTAGTTTATTTTCTGCTTGGTGTAACACAGCAGTAAGTCTGGGATAGGGGGGAGAGTTTCTTGGAGTTTTTTAAAGTAAAAAACATAACAAGTCAATAATATCATGGAATAAGTAATGCTTGCCTTCAATATGTCTGTCAAGTGAAATGAGTGATACTTTACCGGCCGTTTAGATGAGTAACTGCTAGGACAGGATCAGTGTCTTGTGCTTTAAAAATAAACTTCTTTGCTCTGAGTCAACATCTGTTTTGCCTTGGCCTTCATTTAGCAGCAGGAGACCATTATCCTGTGATGACTTTCTATTCCACTGACATCTCATCTGGTGCACCGATATTCTTAGTATTTTACTCCCCTGCTGTGCCCCTTCCCCTCAGCCACACACACACAAACACTCTTTATCTCGGCCTGTAGAATGCTATGTTCTGCTGTTTCCATGAATAGGGGATTGCACATAATGTAATCAATCAGTTGCTTCCACCACTAAGGAAAAGTGTGTCCTTCCAATTAACTTCTTAAATCCCAATAACACCAGCAACGGTCTTGGATAGGTGCCTAAAATCAGGAACATTTATCTAAACTGCCCTGACATTCAGAATCTAAGGTGTGGGACTAGACCATCTGAGAAGGCAATCTTGCAAAAGTTTTGGCCTTTCAGATCTGATTTGGTTATTGCTAGGGTTAGGAAAATGGAAAATAATAATGGAATAAAGCAGCTAAATTTTTACAAAGACTTTGCTTGGTTTAATTTGGGGGCAAATATTTGGAATCAAATTCATTTCCCCAGACTTACATGAGATAAAAAATAATTCACTAAATCTGTTAGTTTATTGTTTTGGGACAGTTAATTCCTAATGCTATGTCCTTTACTGTAAGAGAATACATCAAAGTGGGAATTTCTTCAGTTGATGCCACTTGGGTGCTTTCTCCAGAAAGGAAAAGAGAAGAGCTTAAAATCAAAATGTAGCAATACTTGTAATGGAGCAGTCCAGAGGTCTATTTAACCCAAGATGTCAACAAGAAGATTCTAAGGGTTGTGTGATTGTGTGATTCTACGGCTTTCCTGTTTTTACGATGGTGCAAGAACTGGATGAACCCTGGGGGCAGGGCAGGGAGGGAAATTGCTGCTACGGTTTGCAGAGCTTCTGGAAGCACTCAGTGCCTCATGGGATGAGAAGTTTCCTCCTCCTGTGTCTTTTTCTGTGTCTCCTACAAAGCCATGCGTGTCCACACATTATGGACCATTATGTGATGGGAGCATGGGCATGCTTTTCTTTAAGTTGGTTTTTCGGATGCACCCAGAGAGCTGTCTGGATGAGTCCATCAAATTCATCCCATTTCTCTGTATGTCCTTTTGAAGTGCCTGTAGTGAGTACTAAAGCCAAAACCTATCCTTCAGTATTATTATTTTAAATCTAAGTAGGACTAAAAGAGGATGTGTTATATGATGGGTTTACAGGCATGGTTTGAACCTGTCACCAGCAGCAAATTACATCTCTCACATTAAAATATAACCTCCTCAGTACTGTTTATTATACCTGAGTGTAAGCTGATTGTGATGGACCATGATTGTCAACTGATGCAAGGAAGCAAGACAAAGATGGCTTTGTTCAGTTTTCTTTTTTTCTGTGAGAAGTTTAAGCTAATGTGTCGGTATGTGGCCAACTGAAAACCTCCTCCATTTACTTTTCTCATTGTAAAAGTATGATCTTTTCTATCCTACCATCTTTAAGGAACGACTGTGGGAACTTGGAAGATAAAGCTTCTATTGCTGCCTACTGCTTCAGATTATGTAGTGCACACTGCAGAACCACTGTGTGTGTTTTTCTTGTTCATGGGTTGTTTCATTGCCTCATACCTACACAGCTAGAATGAACTGGCATTCAGGGTTAGTAACTTATTCTAGGCAAAGTTAACCTACAAGTCTTTACAGTACTTTGGACTAGTTTCCTTTGGAACAGCATTTTCCAGTTCAGGTTTTTGACTGTATTGTAGATTCCTACTTTTCATCTATTGCCGTTTGTAGTTGATGCTTTCACAAAGGCAGTGAAATGGAAAAGGGGGAAAAGAGTACAGACTTCCTCACAAACCTTTCCTGGTTTTGTTTGAAATGTTTTCAAAAATGGCAATTTCATCTCGTACTCAAGTAACTTGTAGTTCAAGATGTTTGCGGTCATGTCGCGGTGCACATTAAGTGACCACATCAGGAGGAAGATTACCCTGTGTCATCCCCTTTTATGCTCTGCCTTGTGTGTACGTGGTATCCCTTGAGATACAGGAAAAACTGCTGTTGATTTGTGTTTGAAGACAAGTGAAACAATTGAATCAAAGACTATGTTAGAACGCCATGCGGAATGCCCTAATTTTTGAATAATTTAGAGAACATCCCAATCAAAGTATTATTTCCATTAGTTCTCACTGCTTTACCATGAGAGGAAAACAGATTATTGTGACCATGAGAAAATAATACTCATATTTTGGTCTGTTTCCATATCATCTTAGTTCATAGCCATGTTGAAAAACACTAATTTTCGGAGCTTAACCTACATGTTTCAGAGAGGTGGGCTCCTTGACTTCAGCTTGGGGTGAGGTTCTAATACTTACTGCTCAGTCATCTGATTCATAAGGCTCCCAGCTTTGCACCTCTACTGGAGTTTTCCATGCAAATACAGTTTCAAGCGTTGGTAAAATATATGTGGCGAGTATTTGATTCAGGACACAGCAAAGAATTGCACATGAGTAGATCTAATGTATTTGAGAAGCAAATTTCTACCCTTAAATATTTATGGGTTAGCATATTTCATGAAGTACATGAGTTTATACTATTCTTAAAAAGAAGTGAGATTTAATATTACTTTTGATATATTCATTATCCACGGACATGTCTAAATTTTCCTTTCTTGAATTCTCTGAGAATGTAGTTATTTCTAATTAAACGATGTTGCATTTAAGGAGGAGGACATTTTGAAAAGCTTGTGCAAGCTCATTTTCTTTAAGCTTGGGATAGGACAATTAGCATAGAAAATGTTAAAAATGCCAGATTTTAGAATTCTTAATTTTAAAATGTGTCTGCATAGAAAAGGTGTATTTATAGACCATGCAGTCCAAGGAATCAGGCCAGTAAGGTTCAGGGTCCCATAACCACAGGATGCCTTGTCAGGTGTGTTTCAATAGCTCTGTTAATGCCTTTGCCCTTGATTTTGGCAATGAGGCAATCCTTGCCAAGACAGTAAAACACTGGATACCCGTTATTGTTCTTTGAGTGCTCCAATGAGGCTACATTGCTCTCCAAAAAGGTAGTAAGCCTGCAAGTGTGGAAGGTGAGAAAGTCAGAAATATTCACAACCTTGTAGTTTTTCCTGACGTGCTTTATAAACACAGTCATTGCATCTTACCTGTTATATAACTGTAAATTCCAGTCACAAACTTTAAAGGTATTATTGTGTGTTTAATTCTATGTTAAAGTCTCGAAAATATTAATGGCAACATTTTCTTCTCTCTGCAAATGCAAGTAATTTTCATTATTTAGAGTGTGAATGGTGAGGTAAACCAAATACCACCTAAAGCACTTTGTGGTTTTATTCAAATGGCTGTTTGTAAATACTTCTTGCAAAGGGTTTCTTTACCCTGTATTTGCTCAGCATTAATCCTTGAAAAAAAAATCTTGTGTGGTCAATGAAGACATTCAGTAGAAAATTGATCTGCTGAAGTACTTCTCTCAGAATGAAATTTGCTTATATGACACACGTCTTTAAACTCTTTTTTTCTTAAAATCGTGCAAACCCCACACATAATCTATTCATACAACTTCTCTGCTATCTTCCATGCTCTTATTTATCTTCTTAGTTCCTTTTCTCTGTCCATTTCTGCCTTCATATTTTTTTCCATGCTGCTGGTTGAACATAGGATATCAGCTAATTCATGTGCTGTTGCTGTGCCTTAGCTCAGCTGACTACGTAACATGCATCAAAAAACGTATTTTCCCAGTATTTTCCAGCACAGATTCTTGTCCAATGTTGACAGTATGCTAAAGGATGTGTGTAAGCAACAGCTCTGCTGGGACATTTAATGTCCTGTCTGGCTACAGCTCTGTCACACACACAGACACACTCACACACGGCCAGCAATCACTCACAGAAGTTTTAGTCTTCTTCAGCAGTCGTCCTTTGATGCGTCTGGAATGCAAAGGATTCATTTCTAGTCCACCCAAGATATATTGCAGAGTATATAGATGTACGGAAATCGGAGCTTAGCTGTTTTTTGGGACTGCCAAAGTTTCACTGTAAACACAACTTCAAACAGAGCTGCTTTCTCTAGACTTAAGTTTATCCTGAAATTCGCAGCTTGTTTTCATTGTGAGTGTGCTTGTGGGAAAAGTCTGTTATACTGTAGATAATTTGCACGGCTGCCCAGAAATCACTGCTGTACAGCTCGGTACAAGAAGGCTGTTTGGGCAACACAGGCTGTTCTCTCTGGATTTTATTTGAATATGTTGGCACTGGAATGGAGCCTGGAAGGTAAACTTGATGGTTGTTGTTATAAAGGCCTGTTCCTGCTTTTGCTGAGGTTGCAACTGAGTAACTGTAGTAGTCAATAAACTATTGAAACTTTTAGTAGTTCCAACTCCTGAATCCTGGTATTTGCTGCACTAAGAGTTCTTCCCAGTGTAGGAACAGCAGCTTCTTCCAGAGCCTGGGCTGCCATGTTGTTAGCTTGAAGCCACCTGGATTTGTGGAAGTCCTGCCTCTGTCACTCAGCATCACAAATCTTTGCTCAGAACACTCGTCTCTCACCTAAATTTCTCTCTTGTTTAGCACACTGCATTTTTCACTGGGACTCACATCAAAACAATCCTTTCAACAGCTCAAATTCTTTTACTTTTTGCACAAAGGGGAAAGATGGACAGCAGGTTGAAGATAGTTTTGGATTGATGTGCCAGATACACCTGAATTCCAGGGAGCTCAGAATCTTCTTCAGATTCATTAATGACCATCACTAATCTTGATAGAACCTCTAATGGACATGGTAATACTTATATTTTGTCCAATCCTATTACTCAGATAGCTGCCTACAGTCAGACAGTACTGTGTTATCCTAGAATTAACAGATAAATCTTCTCCATGCACTAATGCCTAAGTAGCTGGAGTTTTAACAGAACAGTTAATGTGACAAGTCTTATGATGTTAATTGGGGCAGAAAATGAAATATTTCTACTTGGTAGGAAAGAACAAATATCCCAACTTAAGATGCAGACATATTTTTTGAACTTGCCAGCAACTTAAAAAGCAATATATATGGTCATCTTTACTGTTGTGTGTGTCTAAGCTTGCACTGTGCAAGTTGTCAAAACTGTTTTTCACAGCATAGTCTTTAAAGGGGGGGAAATAATAATTACAAAGAAAGATTTTTCCTCACACAGTATTAATTTATCTGAGCAGCTTATACATTGGATGATCTGTTGTTCTTCTAAAAAGAATCTGTGGTTCTAAAAATGATCCTTCTTGCTCAACCGTGGATTTGAATTCCTTGCCCAAATATGCATGTGAATGTCAGAAAATAAAGTGCGTTCATGTAGCATGTAATTTTCTGTTGATGAGCAATGATGACTCCACAGTACAAATCCATATATAACATTTTTTTAATATACATGTGCATTTGTAAAGCTTTTTAAATTATGAATTCTTTTAAATGAAACAATAAAACATTTTGCTTTTAAGCTAAGTAGTCTTCAGAACTGGAGGTGCTGATAGAGTAATTATGTTTATTCTTCCAGTTTCACAATTTCTGTTTTATAAACATTGTTTTGCATTATTGGGCTTCACGTTTCCCCATCTCATCTGATGTTTTACAAATATTTTTCTAATTGCTTGAGACAGTGTGGTCCAATAAAATTACATCGACTTTCTGCTGAACTTGTTTGTCTGATCCGCTGCCAAAAGTTGTAGGCAGCTAGGCAGAACACTTGGTCTCACTTTCTTTCACTCCCCCTTCTCTAAGGCAATGCTCTCAGTCAGCCCTCTACCCTTAAAAGAACATGCATGTGAAGACTTAGGGTTGTGAACCATGCCTTTTATGCTTCTAAGTCATTCCAATGCTTCAGCAAGGTACTGCATCCCAGCAGATTTTCAGGACTGAAACAGAATCTCTTTCTCTCTGTGTATTGTTACGTGATGAAGTTAATAGAGATAAATCATATATCATATTTTAAAGCAGAAGTACTTGTTTTGGCTCTGTGCCCATTCACACTTCAGCATAGCAAATATCTCAGCCTCTATTCTTCATTTTCTACATTCAGTATTTCTTCATCTGATAAAGGACAAATTACAGCTAGAAGTGTCCAGAAAGTGAGGTACTGTACTGCCTTATCACCCTGAGAACCCACATAAAAAAGGTACGAAGGGGTATAACAGCTGACACACATAGCTGTAAAGTATTCTATATTTTTACAGTGACAGGGATACTCAGAGGAGAAGTGCAATCCTGTGGTTCTGAGTGTCTGAAAGAGGTAACAGAACAATGAACTATTCTTCTTGAGTCTTGATAACTGAGTGCCTTACAATGAGGCATGAATTGTAACTAGCTGTGAACTGAAAATAGACCCTTCCCTTTCATTGTCATGAACATGTTGCTGTTTATGATCAGTTTGGCAGACACTTTCTTCATGACATTACATCTCTTCTGGTTTTTTTGCTCTCATATAATGAGATGAGTCTGTCATTTCTTTCCTTACAGTATATAGATTTGTTAGATTTTCTTTTAAAAGGACCACATGCACATCACACACCTCATTTCAGGTGCATTTTTGGAGGCTTTCTTACCATGTGCCATATTTTGTGTGATAGAACGTGATCAGGTTTGAGATTCCCTAAAATAACAGACTGCTTGATATTTGGAATAATTTTTTTAAGTACCTTGAGGAAGGAAAACAAAGCAAATAGTGCTGGTTTGCCACAGTGGAACAGATATGGTATGTGATCAGTTAGCTGCAGCCCTCAGATAAACACAGGCAGACAAGCTAGCAAGCATCAACAGAAACCACATTATTGTCCCACTTAGACTTCTGGCCTCATGTTTGTTAAGTGATCTCTAGAGTCTGAAAAGCAAAACAAAAATTTTCAAGTACGGGGAGCTGAATTTGACATTATTTGATATTGGGCGTCTACAGTTCTTTTAATCTTCAGCATCAGCCAGTTTTTTAGTTGTCTTTCTCTCCACTTAGTTAATAAATACATGGGCTGCATAATGGATGGTATTTATCAGTGCAACCTCATTTAATTTTTTAAGAGCTGCATAAAGCATAAACATAATATCTCTGGCTTGGGCAAATTACTTGACATCCTTAGTAACATAAGAATAGCTAATAGTAATTTCAGAGAGAGTTTGTTGAAGCCTCCAGATGTCAGGGGCTATGGAAGTGTAAAGTATTATTACAGATGTTTCTCATAATAATAATACATCTGATAGCAGGGCAGAAAGAGGAATTAAGGGCCAAGTACTTCAGTCATTAACTGAGCTGAACTCCCACTAAGGTCTATGTGAGTTTTGTTCAAATAAGGATTACAGAATTCAAATGTAAGTAATTATTTCCAACATGGAATGATTTATACTGCTTTTCCAGCCTTGTCTTTCTAGAATCTCGAAAACAGAGTCAGAGTATATTGACTCACTGTACACAGAAGGAAAGCTTGCCAGTGCAGGGCTTGGTAGCACGAGGAAAGTTTGACTCAGCCGTAGATACACAAAATCAAGCGGGGTGACTTATGTCTGCAGGGCGACCAGAAGTGTGCCTGCGGCAGAGAGAGTCATACCCACAGCCCCACGGGGTTACAGAGAAACCCTGTGCTGGAATCCTGGCTGCTGCATTCACAGTGCTCCTCACAAGGTGGGGGCTCCAGCTCAGAGGAGGCACCACTGTCACACCTCTGGCCTCAGCTGTCCTTAAAGACACCCCAAAGAATCGATGGGGGGAGAAGCTGCCGTGCCAGCTGATGGAAGGATTTTCACTGAGAGCTTTCTTTTTAGGCTGCGAGCTCTAGGTTGTTTGTTTGGGTTTTTTAAAAGCTGTTTATGAAATAAGTATCTTTAAATAGCCTGTGTGCTTGTGGGAAACCACCACCAATAACTGCTTTGTTGCAAAGAGCAGGTACTGTAACAGTGCTGAACAAATTAGGATGCAGTTTGGTCCTACAGTATGGACAGATCTGAGCTTATTCAAACAATATCCCTGAAATTCTGATAAAATGCAGATATTCAGAATTGGTCTGAAACTCTTAAAATACAGCTAGGTACATATTCATTGTAGAACTTGTAGGTGTGCCATCTTTCTTGAACAATCAAATCCTGCAAAATCCTGGTTTTTTCTTCTACTACAAGTAGAAAGTTGCTGTGTATGTGGTGCACAAGTCTTCTGAAGCACTGGTGTGCGAGATGGTAGGTGGAACATTATTTTTGGCAACCCTGAACTTTTTGAAAGCCTCCATATTGCTCCACATCTGTGTCTGGGACACAAAATTGTAGTTGTTTAGTGCTGGTGTATCTGTTTATACACATGGAGAACAAAAAGAGGACTGGCATAAACAAAATGTCATATACATTCAAATTTTGATTACAATAAAATAATCATTCTGACATCATCACAAAAGCCGAGTGCCAAAAATAGTAATCTGCCAGCTCATGAAGGGCAAGCCTCAGATTTCTGTGGTTTGGTTCATTTAAGCACTAAGAAATTTAAGCATGTTCACAAAACTTCTCAGATCCAGGCTCTGTTCCTACTTCTTCACCAAGTATTAGAGGCTTAAATCACTGTATTCCTTTCTGTCCCCCTACAGCTCCAGTTCAGGTATCCTGTGCAGGATTCACTTTGGTTAACTGGACATCAGCAGTACAGGACCACTATAAGAACTAGTCATTAAACTTCCTAAAATCAGTAAAGAAAGAAAAAGGGACATTTTTTAACCCTGATTCATCAAGCCTGTATAGCCTTGGAATGAGATGTCTCATGCCTTAATAGTACTGATTTTTCTCCCCAGGCTTAGGAGGGATTCTTGAACTGTCTCACATGTCACGGTCTGGGTCCCACTCATCTGCTGTCTGTCTTGCAATACTCTCAGATTCAGCAGCCCAGTAGCTGAGTTTCTCTCAATTTTGCCTTGAACTTATTAGTTATTGTGGTGATGATCAACAACACTTGAGCAATTTGAATTTTAACATTACTGCTGAAATATTTTTTTCCTAATGTTCTAGTAAATACTTAATGACATTTTGAATTTTTATTCTTTTCCACTCTAATTACTCCATGCCCTATGTCATTCAGTGTAAGGAAATAAACCGCCTAGCATTGTGATATTGCTGGTTTTGACAGATATATAAATAAATACATTGTTTTGTATATTCAGATACTGATTATATCAGATATTGATGCCTTATATGCTTTACTAGTTAAACAGATGAAGATTTTTGCCTGACCAACTAGAAGGCATTTTTGCCCCAACAGCAGGATTTGCCCTGTTAGTTTTTGGGGGTAATGTGCTCAGAAGCAAGCCAGCAGAGACTAGAAAATTTACTGGAATGGTGATGCAAGTTGGGAGGATCTTAATGATCAAAACTTTGAAGGACTTTGAAGCAAGATTCAATTCCTTAATAACATTATGATATAAGTCAGATGACAAAACCAAAGAAATGTACTTGGTTGTTTCATGAGGAGTGCTGAAAGAAGCTATCATTAGTTCAGGAATGGCAAAATTACCCAGAACACACAACCTGAGCAGAACTGGCCATGTCCAAATTACTTCATGGGTTTTGCTAAATTAACCCAACAATGGAAATGTGAAATGTGAAGCTAAAATATTGATAGCTGTGATGTTTGATAATATTTGTGAAAAGGAACTGGTGATATTTCGGGAACATTTGATATAGGAGAGCAGAGCTAGCGCTCTTCACTGAAGAAACATCTGGAAATTTCAGCTACTTTCCTGAGAAATTCTGGTAGCCCTAAAGGAAACACCAATTATAATCAGGAATAATAGAAAACTCAGTGGAAATTTAGTTCCTCAACTCACAGCAGCTGAAGAATCACAATTCATCAGAGAGCTATATGGAGTCAAGAATGAAGATTTCTAATTGTAGATCTTGAGTGTTTTAACATATTTGTAGCATATTTACATTTCACTCATTTCCAGCTTGATTTCATGTTTCAAATGCTCATGCTGAAACGTAACTTGTGTCTTATAAAAAAATATAATCGTAAAATTCAAATAGCCAGGCAAATGAAATTTCTTGAAGGAAGATGGTGGACCATGTCTAGAAATCTAGATGACAAA
Source organism: Notiomystis cincta (assembly GCA_013398075.1). Classification (NCBI taxonomy): domain Eukaryota; kingdom Metazoa; phylum Chordata; class Aves; order Passeriformes; family Notiomystidae; genus Notiomystis; species Notiomystis cincta. The sequence goes on from VZRX01001258.1 coordinate 89,596, forward strand.
GTTATTTACAATAATTAAAAGAAAAAAAAAAGAAAAACAACATTTTAAAACCAGCACAATATATTAATTTCATCTAGATTTCCATATGTAGTATCTGCAAAGTAGGGAGTTAGTGCGGTGCTAAGGCTTCTTAAGTCAAAATGGCCTCAGAATTCTTATAATATTTAAGAATAAGTGAATGTTTTGAGAATTATTTTCTAAAGTAAAAACTGGGTTTTCAGTGAAATACATAGGGTCTTGCAAATAGCTTTTTGAAGGATACACTTCAGTTTTTAATATTTTACCCATAATTTCAGGAGAACAGCTCACTCGAAAATCTGAAGTCTTCTGTGATACTTTTCCCCCTGACCTAAACCAGTGCTATTTTTAATGTGAATAGTTATTTTGCTTGTTTGTAAATGTCTGTTAACACTTTCTTTTCCTTTTTGACTTCCAAATGCAGAACCTTGGATAATTGTCATCTCTCAGATTGCCCATATTTTGTTTCCCACTGTAAATAACCTTTGTTACAAGAACATGCCACTCTTGGAAGATTTTCTGCATATCCAAAAATTTTCTCAGACCAGATTTTACTGAGTCTTGGGAATGTCTGTAAGCATTTTTTAAACTAATCAAATGAAATCCTTTTTCTTCTTCTGCTCCCTGGCAAAGGAAGGGACCACCCCTCAGTAAGTTGTAACTGATTTTATATTTTGTGCAATGAAATTAAGATTAGATTCCAGACAAAACTGTTTTATGCAACAGAAAAAAACTGTGATCATTATATACAGAGAAGTCTGTATTTGTAACTTGACTGGAAATCAGACTAAAGCTTTGAGTCTTCTTCAACTGGCACTTGAAAGACTGTGTATAGCTGAAATTAAATAAGAAAATGAAAGTATTTTTATTATGTTTTTGTGTTTTATTGTACCTCTATGGCTCACAGCATTCAGAATTTGGTCGTGTTTTCTAATGCTGTAGATACTGGAAAACCAGGGCTTATTGTAACTGTTTAAAAACAGTTCTCCAGTGAACCTTCTCTAAAACATAGGGCCAGGTGGGGACTTGGTGGCCCAAGGCAGCCTTTTGTAGCTCTCCTCAGCTGGCACCGTGCCCTCCCACAGCAGTCACAGAGCCCTGTCAGTCTGAGCAGGAGGCACTGTGAGCAGTGTTTGTGCTCTCCACTGGTCCTCTGCAGGTGTGAGGCTGTAATGAAAGTAGAGAAAATGCTTGCTCTTCTTTCATGGGAAATCAGATGATGAAACTCTAAAAATCCTACTGTGAATATGTAAATATCCTCAGTCTGGAGATAAAAATGAGAAAGAAGTAGTTTTATTCATCCTATATTAATATGTTAAACAATGTTAAAATACTACTTTTTTCCCTGACTGGCTTCCTGAGTGTAGTTGCCCCATATAATTGGTGTCCCAAAAAATTATGTGGGTGGCCAGGGAGAGCATCTCTGATAGAATTGCTCCTGTTTATGAATTATGCTAGCCACAAGATATTTCTCTTAAGCTAGACTTGGTAATTTCCTGTTTCTTCTTCTATTATTATTTCCTCTGAGATGTAAAGAAATTGAAAACTTACTTTTCATATATTACAGTGCTCAAGTAAAAGAATTCACAACAAATCACAGCTTTAGAATGACTGTATATTTGTAATTTTGTCTCCCCAAATAAACTTCTCATGACTTTACATTTTCCTGCTCTTAAGGAAGTACTTTGTCCCACAGGGAGAATCAGCAGAATGTGAATCTCACTCTTAAGATTCATGTTTTACGGTTTCATTTTACTTTTGGGCAAGAGATTGAAAACTTCCTTGAGTTTTAAAACTATCATTTTCACAGAATCATGGAATTGTTTGGTTGGAAAAGACCTTCAAGATCATCGAATCCAACCTTCAACTGAGCACCACCAAGACAACTAAACCATAGCAGTAAGTGCCACATCCAGTCATTTCTTGAGCACCTCCAGGGATGGTGACTCCACCACCTCTCTGGGCAGCCTGTTCCAGTGCTTAACCATCCTTGCAGTGAAAAAATTCTTTCTGATGTCCGACCTGAACCTCCCTTGGCTCAGCTTGAGGCCATTTCCTCTTGTCCTGTCATTGGTTGCCTGGAAGAAGAGAGCAACCTTCACTTTGCTAGTACCTGCTTTCAGGTAGTTTTAGGGAATGATAATGGCTTCCCTGAGCCTCCTTTTTTTTCCAGACTAAACACCCCCAGCTGCCTCAGCTGCTCCTAATATGGTTTACTCTCTAGACCTCTCACCAGCTCCATTGCCCTTCTGTGGACTCACTCCAGCACCTCAATGTCTTTCTTGAAGTAAGGGGCCCAGAACTCTTGAGCATAATTCTAGTTGCACATAGGCACATAGGAATTGAAGCCAAACCTTGAATTCATGCTTAAGGCAGAGCTGTAAGATGAACTCTGCAGTATTTGTCATATCTAGGAGCACAATTTGCTAGTAAAGAACTAGTAAAGATTTCCTTCAAGAATGCTGTAGCTGACATTTGTGACAAATGTCATTTTACAGATACAGAAATACATGCCCACACACTTAACTTTCCTTGACCAGGGGGAATTTATGAGGATCCCATTTCCGTGCTTTCACCAGATCTTTTAAAACTAGACAAGGAAATGTACAGAAACATGCCAAGGCATAGCCGACTTCGTGTTCTTCAAGAGGGATAATATGTTAGCAATATAATGCAGGGAATCTCTGCCACATGAACCAGAAATTCAGAACACAAGCCATCAGGCCCACAGGAGAGGTTTGTTTCATCTGAACTTGGAAGAAATGGGCCTATGGAAACAAACCAATACAAATGATCAGCCGAAGGGATCCTTCAGCAAAAGACCAGAAACAGATGTTGATGCCTTTTCTCAACAACTTCAAGCCAGTCAGATCAGTTTCCAGTTTTTTCCCTTTATGATAAAACCTCAGGTTCTCATGCAGGTCAGACAAAGGAAAGCCTTGAAGTAATTTGACACCCCTCTGGCTTTGGGTTTTGTCCTTCCTGAAGATGCTGAAGGAGTTACCAGTCATCTTTACATGGCATGAATTTACAGTATTTCCAGTAAATTCTCTCATTAGGAAATATTTTCTTCCTCTGCAAAAAGAACCATTCTCCACAGAGATTTGTGAATTGCATTCCATGGAGAGTAACCATCTCTGGAGCAAATGTGTGTTATGGAGGAGCTTAATCTATATGGCATGTAATTTATTACTTGGGTTTACAATGAAGACTTTAACTTCTCGACTTCAGATCTCTCCATCTGTATTACTGTGTTAATGCACTGGCTTTTCACCTTTTAAAAATTTGGTTAAAACTTATTTCACTGAAAAGTGAAAATGAGTTTAGCAGGCTGGACTGACTCTGTTTTCTCTATTACACCATGTAGCAGAAAAGGCACAACTGGCAAGACACCAGTGAAGAAAAAATTCAGAGACTAGAGCAACGTCTTCCCTTCAGAAGAAGTGCCAAAAACCACTCCTCGGTATTTAAAAGTAAGTAACAAAGGGAAGAGATACTCGTTGCAATTTCAACTGCACGAAGAGCTGAAGTTTTACTGGTGTTAGTTCATTGTCTCGATCCTCAGTTCTACAGATCTATAATTCTTGTTATGGAACACAGATTCCAAACAATAAAATGGCCATAGCTCTTCAAAAATTAATCACAACTCTGGTTCTTGATGTTTTGCATAGGAAGAGACTTTCTGTTTTTAAAATCTGTAGGGTAAAAAGACATTCCTTAAATCTTTCACTTGTTTAAATAACTAAGCTTTAGTTTAATGTGCTTCCATAGAGTATTTTTAAAGCATGGGTGTCCAGAATAAATTTTAAGAAGAAAATTTTATCCCTGAGAGATACTAGGAATCCATTAAATTGATAGGAAATACTGGCATTTTATTCAGTGATCTGATTCACATGTACTTCTTGTGATTCTAATCCTACAGAGAACAGCAGTGGAACAAATACAAAATTGTTTGTGTTATAATAGTCAGGTTTAAATATTGGCAGAGAAAGAAATGCAGATTTTTATTAGTGTACAAAAGTCTACTAAATTCTAGAATTGTGGTATAAAATGTATGTACCATAAAACACATGCAAAAAAGAATATATTTTCATGTGTAGGTCACTAAATACTCTGAAAAGGAAGGTATTTTTGCTAAAATCCTCCTATGAGGCACAAAGTGGGGCAGTTTTCTAAGATCATAAATGACCATGAGGGCATCCAGCAACAGAATCACCACAGGGCCAGTCCAGTACTCAGTGAATTCTTCAGGGAATTTCGTTGTAGTGAACAGACATTAGCAGGATGCTGCGCTGATCTTTATTTCATCAAAGATGTGCAAAAGTTGCTGTAGTCTAGGAAGAAATATTTTTACTTGCTTTACTTCTAAGTCTGTGGGTGGGCCACTGAGGATCCACAATTATTTTCAGGTTTTGGGCACATTTCTACAGGAGACATATCTGGTTTTCTGTCTTTATTTTGGTCAAAGAACAATACAGTATCTGTGGCAACTTGTAACCTCTTTAGAGTAGTCTTGAAGTGGCAAATTATGAGAAATGTTTTGTGCAAAGCTTTTCAGAGATAAAAAAAATTTTGCCAAGTGATTTTTATTTTGTTTTTAAGGCTTCAAACAATTTATTAATATCAGCATCCTTCAGTTTTCTGTGTTCTCTTTTTAATAGAAACATGCTTACTATTTTGATAGATTTAGAAGTAAAATAATAGTCTTTCAACACCTTTGGTTTTATCTTCCTCTGTGGTCAGTGTTCTGAGTTCTGTAGCTTTACTGTCACTCTTTAAGTCTTAATTGCTGCAGATTTTGTCTGAAACAAATGCCTCATCTGTGTATCATTGTATTTTGAGGAGCCCTTGATGCCATGTGCACAGCAACTCAAATGTATATTAATGTCCAAGTATGATATTATCATATAAATGAAGCAGGAAGGCAACAATGAAAATCCAGAAACATTGCTTTCCTGTGGAAATGAACAAAAGTCCCCTAAGGCTTTAATTCTTGAAGAAAAGCTCTGGAGAAGGCAAAGCCAACCAAGCACCTCTCTGTACAGCTGGATTCCTCTGGAGTAAGTGGTAAATGATAGACAGACAGCCTGTAGCTGCATCCCCTGAGCCCAAGAGGAGCACAGAGACACAGACACAGAGAGCTCTGGCGGAACTGTTTTGTCTGGTGGGCTAAAATCCAGCCTAGGAGGGAATAAAGAAACTCAACACTGAAAGGAAATGAAGGAAAAGCTGTTATTTCCCGGAACTCATCTGCAAATAGGTCTTCACCAGGTCCCAGCTAGGGACTCCCCCAGAGGAGTTTCACCAGATGGCACAGGGAATGCAGTGACTCACGTTTTTTCTCTCTCTGTTCCCATGTCCTCCCACAGATATTCCTGGATTGTTTCTCCTCTGCTATCTTCTCTGTCCTAAGCACTGAGCAAGAGCTGAAAGAAGGGCTGGGCTGTTATGTTTAGTGGGGAGCCTGTCATGTGAAATGTCCTCAGAAGGGAGCTGGGGTGCTTATTTAGGAAGAATTAGAGATGTGAAGGGGTGTAGGAGACCAGCAGCGCAAGACTGGGACAAACAGCACTTCTCTGTCTCTAGCACCAAGCAAATCTCTGGTTTGTCAAGAATTTTGTGCCCAAAGTCAATTTTAAATAGAAATTAAAATAGGTATAATGTGTTTCCAAAGAAAGCCATCCTCTCCTTCTTATGACCACTGTTGTTTACTGGAGATCTAAAATGAGCTGGCTGATAGATTTGCCATCAGCTTACATTTCCTGTGCTAATAGAAAAAAAAAGAATGAAAAAGTGTCTCTGGTGCTGTGTTGCTCTGCTTCTATGCTTTTACTCAGCTCAAGTTTCACAAATATGGATCTTGCACAGCACATGGGGTTTGCAACTTTATACCTTAGAAATATGTTTCTTGATGAAAACTTTCAATTTTGGATATTATATAACAGTAAATTACTTAATCACTTCAGACCTGACACCAGCCATCTTCAGATCTGAGAATGTCATGCTTATTTTCTGTTCCAGTATGCCTTTGGGATCAGGATGGTCCTTTCAGAGGAGCTGTGGCTGCCTCATCACTGGAAGTGCTCAAGGCCAGGCTGGATGGGGCTCTGAACAACCTGGGATAGTGGAAAGTGTCCCTGCCTATGGCAGGGAGTTTGGAACTGGATGATCTTTAAGACTCATTCAAACCCAAGCCTTTCTATGATTCTGTGATTATGGGTTAAATCACCTATAAGAGTTGAACAATATGAACAATTACCTTATCAGAATCCACCAGCTGAGGAATATAAATTTATACATACATTAGTGAAAAATATGGAATTCATGACATCTTGCTGTCATGACTTCTCTTCTGGAAATCCCAAGGGCTGTATAGTGCCAGCACAGGAAGGTGAGGTCTTGGCTAGCTTTAAAGTAATGCAGTAATTTATCTACCTATAAACTAACTGTCATGTTCTGAAACTTATTTTCCAGTGCAATAGTAAGTGGAGATGATAAAAAAATCTGAGTTTTTCAATTTTATGAATAGAAGATTAATTATTTGGGGAAAAAAAAGGTCAGCTTTCCATTATTCATTTGGGGAAAAAAAAAGAAGTAATATTAAAAGTGAATCAATGGAATCTTTTGGGTAAGTATATTTCCCATTTTATTATTTACAATTAGTGATCATGAGCAGTTCCTACAATTTTTGTGCTCAGCTTGTTTTAATTAGGATCGAAATGGAAAAAAAATATTTCATGTAAGAATTCTGCTTTCCTTTCTGATTAATTAATACCACACAGTTTCAGAAAATATGAATAATAGAGGCTGCAATGATACCGGTTTTATGTTTCTCACAGACAGTGTAGTAGTGAGCCAGCAAATGAAATATTGCATGTCATGCCACTTGATGGGATATAATTCTGTTATGGAGCTGAGTTTAAATTCAGCTTGGCAGATCCATTGCTCACACTGTCATAAACCAATCTATTTTTATGCTGTCATTGTGTGAACTAAAAAAAAAAAAAGTTAAATTTGTATCTGTGTGTGCTCTACCTCACTGTCTCTAGAATAGTGACCTGCCTTTCAGCCTTTTCTAGCAGGCTAAATTTCCATTTCTATATAAAATGTGGGATGTTTTTAGCAAAAGAGATTTCAGTTCTTTTTCAATGTTATTGCTTATTGAGGCCTCAGAGGTTTCCCTACTGAAAGACTACAAAAAGCCCTTGAAAGATGCCTGCTCTGTGCCAACTGGTTTTGCCTTGGCCCTCTGAAATGAGGAGCTGATATTTTCATTCCGGTAGGAGGGAACGAGGGGGAGAGAGAGAAAACTTAAACACTGGTGATAATTCCTAACAAGCAATTTTAATGCTGCCTGTCAGAGGGATGTCCAGGCTGGCCCTGCAGGCTCCTGCTGTGATGCTTCCTGCCATAGCCAGGGAAGTCAATAACCAGCTGCCCACGATTATCCAGTTGTGGCTGGTCAGTCGACACGGTCTGGCATGGAAGATGTGCTTGAGCTGTTGAACAGAAGCTTCTACTGTACCTTTTTTGGTTTTTACATTTTCCTCTCTATTTTTTTTTCTGAATTTATTTTTTTGCCATTCATCTCCACATCCCCTCTTCCCACAGTTGGTTTTTTTTCATGAGTGCTCAGCGGCTCCTTCCTGGGTGTACAGAGCAGTGCATAGAGCTGGTCACATTGCTGCCTGGGTTTTATTTCCTGTGAAATCTCTGGCCTTTTCACTACAAACAAAATCCTTAGGGATAGAGATTGTCTTTTCTATTCCCTTGCCTTCAGTAGTTTCTATTCCCTTGCCCTTCAGTAGTTTCTATTCTGTTGTAAGTTGTAAGACAAAACTCCAGAAAGCTGCTTGCACCTACTCAAAATTAGGATGGTTGAAGGATCTGGAAGATGGCAGAAGTAGCAGAACAAAGAGGAGAAAAGATGAGTAACTTGGCTGCAGTCACACAGCTAAGTGCTGACAGAGAGAGGAACAGAAACCAGGAATGCTGGTTCTCAAGCCCATGTTCACAACAGTAAACCATGCAATTTTTCCACAGTGTTATCTAGAAATTTCAAAGACAGAATGACATGCTGTTGTAAAACTGATAATAGAAGACTACCATCAGCGAAGCACTATTTATAAATGGGAGGGTGGGAAGGAGCTCTCTATGCTGAATGCCATAAACAAAGAGCACCAAGGGACTAAGTGGAATATTTTTATGTTGGTGTGCTGTGGTTAGCTTTATTTAAACACAAACATTGTTAATAAACATGGATTTATGTATTTTCTTTGATCAATGAACTCTGATATATTTTAAACATCCTGAATATCTCATTTCTGTGTGTCCAAAGGGAGAGGAAGAAAGACTTGAGAGCACATTCTTAAATCTGTTGCAGTCCCATTTTTGTACAAGTTTATGCTAGTATCAAATAGACAGATTTTTCAAGGACAATGTGGGACTGCATTTTCAAACAAAGGGGACCAAAGTTGCTGCAATTAAAATGTGTCTAAGGACATGATCTTACACTTTACTTTCACAAAAGAGAAAAGTAAACAGGTACAGAATGGAAGTTTGGTTTTACAGCTTGATTCAAAGCCCAATTAAAAGGTCCCATAGCACTCATATAGCACCCATAGGTGCTATATGAAAAAAATTCCACCTTGAAGCTGTATTTGATATGTGCTAAAATCAAGCTGAATAACTAAAACAAAATTTTCCCCCTACACTATGTCCTTCTCTCAGTCTACCCACAGAAGCAAAACACAGATGTATTTTATTTTAATTAGTCCCTTAACTTTCTTTTGTATATATTTTTAATGACTCCAGACCAGTGGATATTATATCCCAGGGATGTTGTTACTATTTATTCTCTGACTCTCGCTCACAGATCTTTTATTCTTTTGCTTAGTGTGCTGCAAATTGCTTGCTCATCTGTGTCCTTCACTGCCTGGATTACTTCATGGTGTTTACACAGCAAAGCAAACTATCCAAGGTCCCAGGGGCCCAGCGCTGCTGCCCCGGAATACCGGTGAGTCTAATTGACAACAGGATGTGCCTGTGCTTTATGGTAGGAGAACCAAGCCCTCATCACAGCCAGCCAAGATGGAGCAATAAATCCCAGATTTCATATTCTCTCACTGCTTGGTCCTTGAGAGGCAGAAATCCCTGGTTAGCAATATGTCAGATTACCTTTAGCATGATTCCTATTGTATAATAATGCAAATCAGTATCAGCATTTATATGTTCATTTAAGTCACTGATCCCATTGAAACTATTTTCAACAAGTTTAAGGTTACTTATTAATTTCTAAGGTTTAATGAGAGGGTGTCACCCTATTTTGAAATGTTCCATGCTGTGAGTGATTCAAAAGTGCCTTGAATGAAATCCTTGCTTAAGTCTAGTGTTTATAGTAATTTATAACTGGATTATTTTCTATTGGTTTTACCATTTCTCCTCTTCCCTGTGGAAGGTGGGGGAGACCTGTTTGCCACTCTATTATTAATGAGAGAACCAGAAAATAATGCAATACTAACTAAGCAGGCAAAAACATTTTATCTCTTTCCTTGAAGTTCTATTTGAAGAAAAAGTATTCATTTTGTGAGAAGAAGGATACTCAGGAGCAGAATCTGAAGAAAACTTCTGGGTTAAGCCTGACACATTAGATAGCCACAAAGAGGAGCAGTAACAACTGGCTTTCTAGTTTGGGTCACTTCTGCAGAGGAAGCAGCATTTTATTCCCCCATGAACAGAAAAGGACAAGAGTGGGTGCACAGACTTGCAGTAGATATCAGACTGCAGGAAACATCCAGGAAAATCTGCATTAGTTGTTTGGAGGAAATCTACACCATCCCTCATGGGCCTTTAGAAGGCAGCATCACAGCCTGACACATAATCCTGCCTGACTGCACCAGTGCTGTTTCATTCCCTCCAGTCCTTCCTTTTCTAGCTTTCTGTTCCTTCCCATCCATAAATTTACTCTTCTGCCCAAGAAGGCTGCAAAGCTCTGAGATGTGAGATCTATCTCCCAGAGGGAGGTCAGTAATAAATTATAAGAAGTGACCAAGCAAACCCAGTTCAGCATGCTGTATACCACGTACAGGGAGAACAGGGCAGCACAGAAATATCACTGACTCAACTGTGACAGATTGCTCTAACATGAACTCTGACCTTTTGCATGGAAGAAATCTCCTTTCAGCATTCACAGCTTCTTGCTTTGAAATGAAACAGTGAATCCTATGGACACTGACTGTTTACTCCAACAAAATTGCCATTCACATGTAGGTGATGCAACAATTGCTTGGAATAACCTCAAAATTGCAATATTAATCTTGATCTTTCCTTTTAGTGGGTTTGATATGAAAAAAAAAAGGCACGAGAAGGTGATGATAGTGGAGTGCTGAATGTGTTCAGTATAAAATAGTGCTTTTCTGCTCCCCAGTAAGAACCTTCCCTGAAAGTCAAGTATTTCCTCTCATCTTTGCAGCACTCGAGGCCAAGCATGTGGTGTAATGCAGACTGCCATGCTGTTGAGACTGCCATGATGGGCTGTGCAAGACAAATATGCTGAACCTTCCTTTTGAGCACAGGAGCAAGTTTACCATGAGAGTAACGTGTGTGTTGCTGTTTCCTGGCTGTAATGGCATTGTTAGGTGTAGTGATAACCCCGGTGTGTGAACTGCCCACGAGTTGCAGCCAGTTCATCAGAGTGAGGCTAAAAACTTGCATTTTCTCTTTTGGCAGCAGCACTGACAGAACCCCCTGCTTCCTCTTCCTGTCCTCCAGGCTGGCAAATGACACCATAGCAGAATGTATGAACGTTCAGTTCAGGGAGAGACTAAAGTAGCGAGAGGTTTATAGCCTGAAGAACACAGCTACTGAATGTGTAACTAAATCCCATGCCTGAATATTGTAGGTCCAGTTTGGGGGCCCTGACAGTTGTGATGACAATCTTGGTATGAATTGTTTCATTAAAGATGTGTTGGATATGTGTTCCATCCGCTTCTTGTGGAAACAAAAAGGGCGCGGTGAAATTGTGTAACGCTTCCCATCCTGTTTTTTGGCCATTGCTGTTTCTTTGGAGAGGATGAACTTACTTCCAGTGTCTAGGAATGAGCAAGCCCATCTGTTCCACCCTGCTGCTCAATACCCAGTCCAGCTTAGCAAGCCTTGTTTCCAGCAGCTGGCGATTAAACTGTACCAGTCTGCAGTGGTTTTGAGTGATGGTGTCACGATCTCATGCTACATGCATGTTGACGTATTCCTTTTTTCCCCCAGTCATCTGTTTTCCTGTTAAGCTGTGTCAGTGATGACAGAAGTGTGGGTCCACAATGGAAAGGGAGCAATAAGAATTGGAGGGCAGCACTTTTTAAAATTCCAGTCCCTTCTGTCCATAGAAACAACGCTTGTGTATCAAGGTAATGCATCACTCAGTGGCTGGCCAGAGAAATGTCCCATTGGGCCATGACTGAATGGTGAGACTATTGCAATAGTTTTATGTCTTTACTTCACAAAATAAAAAATACAAGTGTACTCTTCATGCCCTCTTTATTTTGCCTGTTGAGAAAAGCAGAGTCTGTCAATCAAGAAAAAAGCTTCCAATTGTGTAGCCTGTTAGAATCATTTCATTAATAACATGTGTTTACTACTGGGAGAAGCAGACTCAGTGTGCTAAGATTTTGTTTGTCAGTCAGTCATTGGAACCCCACTGTTAATCACATACAATGGTTTGTGGTTATGCCACAATTTAACCCAGGTTTAAAAATACAAACTAGAGCCTTGGTGGTCTGCTGAGAGCAGTGAGTGGAGCAAAGGTATTGGTTGAACCTGCCTTGTGGGCTGCTGGCTTGGAGTACTGTACGAGCTAATCAAATTTATTAACTCGAGCCATGACCAGAATGCACACACGGGTGAGTGTGGGTGGGTGCACCCAGGTTAGGCTACATTTTGGCTGCATTCTGCAGGGAGGAGGAAAAGCAAGGCTTTGGCTTCCCTTCCACAAAGACAAATTGGAACCAGATATCAACTGGGTTTTGGGATCTCTGGCGGTCTAATAAGGAGAAGGTATTTTTTGTTGTTGTGGCTTTTATTTATTAGTGTAGGGAACGGCTTAGAAAAAAACTGGGGGAGTTTCAAAACTGAATGCTGGTGGCATTTGATGCGTGTGTGTATCATTGCTAAATTGCCCCCTGCATGCCACTTTAATGGCAATATTACAATCTCTGTCTACACAATAACGAGGTCTGAGTGCTGTTGCCAGAAAAGGGAGAGGCATTTGGCTACTATGAAAAAGAATACAGGAGAGGCTATTGTGTATCTTTATATGAATCTTGACCTTCTGGCAGAGGTAGGAAGAGACAAAGTGACTAAACCATCTTTCTTAATTAAAGCTAGAATATGGCAAGTGAAAATTCCTGTTTACCACAGCACTGTAGAAAGTATCATTCATAAACTGCAGAACTTGTAATACTCTGAGAAGAATATATTCCTCTCCAGAGATAATTATATCCATTTCTTCACATTACCCTACAGCCCAAGACATTTTGTAGGAACCTCTTCCAGATTTAGAGCAATGTAAGCGATATTTTTAAATAGCAATGTTAGGATAAAGTCAGTTCCATACATTCTTATTCAAATAAAACAGCATTAGCCTCGATTCTTTTATTCTATATAAAGATTTCATAGTTTCATTTATCCTAATGCCTGAAATTATAACTGGCAAAATTACTGTAATTTTGAAATGCCTAAGCAGATTCACTCATGAAGGCAGTGAAAAATGTATACTTGTTTTAAATTTATATAGACTTGTTTTTTCACATTTCTGATTAATATGCATTATTAACCCCTCACTGCTAAGTTTTCTTACTAAGAAATTAAATTAAATGGATTGAGATTTGCTGAAGGTACTTATACTAGTAAAAGCATTAAGCTTGAAAATTTGTGTAATATTCAGGGCAACACTGGGTTTAACCCTAACTAGCAGTGAGTTGAGACCATCCTTTCCTCATCAGGTCACATTCTACAGAGGATCCTTCCCCTCTGCCCTCCTGCCCCATCTCTACCACTTACAATATATATACTCCACAAGATCCTATTTTCCTGGTTTTATGGGAGCTAGCGGGGAGCTTTGGAACTGCACAGCATCTGGGACCGCTTAAACTGTGGCAAGGAAGCAGAAGACAAGTGCTAATAAGAGGTGAAGAGGTGAAGACTGAAACATCCTTATACCCAGCCATAAATCTGCACCTCCTATAACTAGTAAAGTCAGTGGAATATTGTATGTTGTGGCCTTTGGGATAAGACGACCGTAAACATCTCCTCCCTCCCAGTAACAGTGAATTATCGTTTATAAAGTCTGGCTCTAGGAGCTTTATTTGCATTTTGTCTGCGTTACATCTATCTGAATGTCCTTTCCATGGGTATTTAACTGATTTTTCTGTGTTGTGATGGTGATGTTTCCAGTTCAGTGGCAATATCCTGGTTAATTTCAGACTTTTAAGTATTTCTGAAGGAAAGTTATTAGCAAAATGGAGAGGAAACTACAGGTTAATTTCTTTCAGAGATGTAATGCTGCTTATATGTCCTACTCTAACTTCAGTGTTTAAATTAGGCCCATGATGGCCTAGCCTGGCATGATGACTGAAATGTGGTAGTAGCAACTTCAGGTTAGAAATCAGTCAAACATGTGCATATCCTAAGTGCACAGTTTGCAAACAGGCTGGCTTGGGCAACATCACCAGTGCAGAGTGGTAGGGTGACATGCAGAGAAATTCTGTCACCAGCATTAGCAATGGTACTTAGATATGATGAGCCTTTATTCATCAGTTCTCCAATAAAAGCCCCATAGTTGAAAACAGATGTCTTGCCAGTGAGCAATGTACAGGATCTCTGGTACCCATTCCACCAGGGTCACTCATTCTTTCCATAACATATGCTGACCATTCCTTTCCTTTTCTTGTAAACAGGCTTAAACCAGGACTGAGGCAGTGGCTTGTAAGCAACTGCAGCCAATGTGAAATTTAGGAATTTTTGGGTTTTAGGCCCCACGTGCCTCTGTCCAGTCATGGAATTCCCTTTTTCAGAATCCAACTTGTGGTTTAGAGAATGTTCTAAATGAAGAGAGGAGAGAAGTTGACAAAAAGAAGGAAAATAAGGATCATATAGGCTTTGCCAGACTTGGAAAAATGTGGATGTATTAATCACCACTACCGTTGACACTTGAGCTGTATCCGTACTGCAGAAAAACAGTCTTAACTTGGGCTGACTGACTGAGCTGAACAAAACCATGAAAATAACAAAAAACCAACCAACAAAGACCAAATAAAGCAGGGAAATATTTCAGCCAAATTAACATCTCAAGTTCAGCCCTGACCACTTTATAGGCTCTAAGTTTTTGGCAGTTTGTCTTATGGTCCAAACTCTGAAGTCTATGAGTTTGCATTTCTCACAATTTAGGGTTTTAATTTTTTTTGTGTTCACTTTTTTAGAAAAAAAAATGCTTTTTGACTGCAAATGTCTTAAGTTTGCACATTGTTAACACTTTGAAAACCACATGTTGTTGACAATGTGTACCTCTCAAAGATGCAAATGAGTGGCTGCTTAGCCTCAGTTAGATAGCTGCAGACAAGGCTGAAACATGTCCACTTGCATGGTAGAATGTGTGGTAGGTTGCTACTCTGCATTTTGTTTTACTCTGCACATGTAGAGCACGGGCTCAGCTTCACAGGTTTTTGTCCCCTGGTGACAGTTTTATTCCAGTCTGCACAGATGTGTCCTTTAGAATGTTTGATAGCAAGGAAGCAAGAATGTCAATTAGAAGATACTAAGTGGCTCTGTTGCAAATCATGCTTCCAGGAAGGGGGTTATGTTTGAGGAGCTGAGCACATCTCCACTGTCTGCCTTCACACAAAATCAGTTCTCTCAGTTGTGTGTCATAATTTGCCTTTTGATGGTGCTAGATGAAAAAATATCAAGTATGAGCAGGGAAAGTTGTGTTTCCTTCTTTTCCCACTATGCCTTTGCCCAGAAATCCAGGGAAGGCTGATCTCCACTCAGATATATGTGCATCTTTTAGAGAGGTAACACAGTTCTGAGCATCCTTTCTCCCCTAAGAGGTGAAAAGAATTAAAAATGGAGTGAGGTTCTGGCTACATAGCAAGGAGAATGTTCAGGCCATTCAAGTCATTGCTTTAGCACCCTTCTCTATATGAGAAGTTGCCCAACAAGTTTTGGCATGGAAAAGTTGCCTCTATAGATTTACCACTTGTTCATGTCAGCTTTTAGCCTTGTTTCTATCAGCTTCTGTAGCAAATGCTCCAGAGGAATTGTCTGGAAACTGACCTTGTATACTTATATATGCTGTATGTGTGCTCATATATATATTTTTTTTTTAAATACAAACACACGTACATATGTATATAGAAAACTAAATTGAGAACTTTTGCATAAATTCTAGGCAGTCAGCAGCTGTCACACACTCTCCTTCTAATGTGACTGTGAATAACATAAACGTTTCTAATCTTTCCAATATCTTTTGCCAAACACAAAACAAACAACATATTTCAGGTTGCCATGTAAAAGAAAAGTGAGTGAAGTCCTTTGGCTGAAAGACATATCAAAGCAAATATATTTAGTTGGTTCTTAAATGGAATTGTTTTGGGGGATGGCAAGTATAGTTGTCTGTGGTGTTACACTCTGTGTGAGTGTAAACAGGAGTTTGGTTTTGGTTTTTCCCCCCTGTTTGATCTTTAGATTTGTCTGTTGTTTTGCACATTGTATTACTTTTGTAATTAGCATTCCTAGGAAAAGAGCAGAATGTACAGAATTTGGATTCTATCACTATAAAAACTATGAGTCAAGGAAGTCAATCTCCCAAAGCTGTGAATTTCTGTTTATGTGGTTAAGAGAAAAAAAATAAAAGGAAGTTTATCAGGACCAGTCTGATGCAAAAAATAGTTACCAGAAATGCAGGCACAGATTTTCACATGGCACTAGTACAAAAGATACATGTTCCAGTTGAAACATCATTCAATTGAAAGTTGCTTAATTTCAAGGCATCAGGAGCACCTAACACAGTCTTTTTCTTTCACATTTGCCCACTCTGAGTTTCAAGCTTTGAATTTTAGAGACAGAGAGAAACACTGGCAAAAAATTCCCAATTTTTTTTTAAAACTCACCCATATTTGGTTTACATTATTCTTCCATTCTGCATTTCCCCAGGAACATTCTAATGTAAGAAGGTGCATTCAGAGAGTGGGCAAAGGAGCTCTGAAACTCAGCCAGGTATGGAATGACAAAAATTTCCAGGGTCTATATTGTTTGAGCCATTTTTGCTCTTTTGAACATTCTGCAGTTCAAGACTCAGATATACATGTCATAGAGTTTAGCACTACATATATTTTTATGTCATTTTACTCATGCTAATTGGCTGAACGAGGAATTTGGAAGACAAAGAGAGCAAGGGAATCTGGCGACATCTGAGTTGGGTTAGCACAGCAACACAGGGATGTGCACAAGTGCCTGCCAGCTTTCATTTTCTGATTCTTTCAGTCTGTTGTCAGTAACAGAACTTTCCTGACTCGGGATTCATGGCCATGCACCCATGAAGGGTTCTCAACCTCTAATGCCTCTTTCAGCTCACCTCCTAGAGCTGAGCCTGGGAAGAGCAGGCTGATGCACTACCAAGGGACTTGTGCTTTCCTTAAAGAGAACCAGCACACTCATCTGATTTTACCTCTCCAATCTTTAAATTGCTAACGTGTCCCTGTTCTGTTTAACACAGAGAAATCACAAGGCAGTTAGTTGCCACAGAGATATGGCACATTTAAATGGAACCTGCCAAGGCTTTGGTATGTAAGAAGTGCACTTTTGTTGGAGATTTGTAAATGTTCTGTGGACAATACAGTGATTAAGGTATGTTAGAGTACATGTTGGGGTAAATTGCTTACATACCCTTCTGGTTTTTCTCTGACTACCTTTGCCTTGTGTCAAAACAACTTGCCAGAGGTAGAGAGGTGGTTCCATGCTGGCCCTATAGCCCAGTCTGTAGAAGTTTGCACACACAGAGCAATGTTTGACTAATAATTCTAATTTATAAACCATCAACAATCCTAAAAACAGATTAGCCAGCGAGGACTTTTTGTGACAAATACCATGGCACTTTTCCATACCGAACCACATAAAAGGACTCTGGGTCAGAAAAATGCATTCATTTAGGATCAAGTCTAGCAAAAGTCCCACGATTGCCAATGGAACAAGAATAACACCCCTGTTGCCAGACTTTTCCTAGGCAGTGGGTGGCCATGGATGGAGTGCTGTCCCTTCCCCCACCAACATAGTGTCTGTGTTACTAGTTGATTTCTGTTGAAGTCCAGCAGCTCCACAGTCTCGGGGTAGCTGGCTACCAGCCTGTGCTTGCATTCCTGCCTGGACTGCAGGGGCTCTGACAGCAAAGGTAACCGTGATGGTTAACTTCACTCCTGGTATGGCACAGGCCTGGTGGAAAACCCTGACAGCTTTGGAATTGCACGCTGAGGTTCAGGAACAAAGCACACAGGGAGTTCTAAACCGCCTCTGCCACCTCGCTGACACCGCTGTGTGCTCAGATCTCAAGATTAAGCAATTTATTTGTGCCAGGATTTAGCCTGAGCTATGCAGCGAGCCAGAGCTCTTGAGAAACATGAGCAGCCAGGTTGCTCTGAGCCAGCGTGGCAATGGGTGCAGCCTCTGCTCTTGCACCCGGGTGGGGGGAGCCGCCTGCAGCTATAGAGAGAGCCCCAAACGCCCAAGGGAACTACCTTGTTCTGCAGTCACCCCAAAGCAGGTACAGCAAGGCTGTAAGGACTTGAGAAACACATTGGCCCTGTCAAACCAGTGAGAGTTTCAGCTGCTTAGAGAAAAGCATCAGAAAACTGATGCACTTGGCCCATCTGTTGGGTTCACCAACCTGAACATACATTCTACTCCTCAGAATGCTGTTTTCCAGCTGAGCAGAGCTTTCTCACCAAGGCGACATTTTTAGGGGGAAAAAACAAAGTGCAAAACAACAAAACAACTGAATAATTGAAACAGAAACATAATTTTGGAAGATGATGAAAGTTAAGAAAGTGGGAAGGGACTAGAGGGATAAAATATTATATTTGCCAGTTGCAATATTTATTTCCTCTAGTTACAGAACTCTATGATGGGTGGATGAAGGTAAATGAGACTTGTTTATAGTAGATTTATGTAAATACAGAAGAGCTTTTCCAGGACTTACATATATCCACCAAATATGAAAACTGTAGTAAATTATTACAGTAAAAATGTCAGAAGCTTCCCTGAGATCAGCAAGAAAAACTCTCTGGTTCTTCAAACCCAGCTACATAACCAGTCTCATGTACTACTACCCTTACCCACATCCAGAAAGGCATGAGATGAGCTTAGCAGCATACCCTGAATATCAACACCTCTGGGTGTTTTACATTAAAGAGGAAATTGAAGGCCAACTCTCATGCCAACTTCTGACTTTCATGTGCATATTCATAAAATACATGCAAAGTGATTGACTTTTCAGTCAAGCTAATTCAGACTTTTGCCAAAGGATTGGTCCCACCTGTCCCTTCCTGTGTTTGCTGTCTTGTGCCAGCACCAGCATTTGTGTTTGTAGAACACACACTTCCCCAAATACAGGGTACAGGCAACAGAGAACTGATCCAAGTGAAAGCTACATCTCTGCAGAGCTGTATCTCATCATCCAGTATTTAATTTTCTTCACTGGTACCAGCCTTTTTATGAGTGCACCAAGTAAAAATAATAATCTTTGTTTAGATAAGTCCAGTTCAGACTCACTGGATAAATCCTGGGGGCAATAAGGACCATATCTGATGTATTGATGTTATGTGGCCCGGACGGGTTGCCCAAAAGAAGACAAAAGCAATTAGATTTGCCCCACGGTGAATTCCCCATGCAAGGTCAGTTCTCAGCTGTTGCTGGTGCTTCGTTCTTCCTGTGTGTGTGTTGCTCCTGGTGTAAGGGATACCTTGGGCTGGGCACAGGCACGGCAGTGCTGTGGGTGTGCCACGTTATGCTCTGCTGACACTCAGCTCACATTTGCTGTGGGCTGCTGAGAGAAGGGGGAGGAGGAAGAAGGGAGAAAAAGCCCATGAGCAGAAGCTGCAGGAGCTCACAAGAAAAGACCCTCCGCAAAGTTGTGTGTCCCAGATCTGATGGCTGACTCACAAAGCTTCACAAACCCCTTGATACTCCTCCCTGCTGAGCTGAGCTGTCTCCCCTGCTTACCTTTGATCATCAGTAGTGCGTTAACCCATATATTGCAGTTTTCTGCGTTTGCATCTTGCTCATACAGGGGTCTGTAAGACGTGGGCTGGATTCACATGTGCTCTCACATTCCTTCCAGAAGAATGTAGAAAAATCAGAATGCAGCCAGAAGTCTCCATTGAGTTTGATTTTTCTTTTCTTTAGCACTATCTAGGAGTTGTTACACGTAGGGTATTGTAGGCCAAAGTTTATAGCGCTGCATTTAACTGCACCTTTCACACAGCTCATAAAACAGATTTCCAATAGCTGTAATTTTAAATTTCTCTCCTTGGATGCAGTGGAAAATGTGACTTTCATGCTTTTCTGTATGTTTACAGCATCATAAATAACACACAGATCTGAAGTGTTTTAAGTACATCAATATGCTGTTTTAAACAAAGTAGTGAAAATATGTAGCATATAGTGTCCAGTTGGTTTTATTTCTTTCAAGGCTACGATTCCTCCTACCTGCATAATTTTTAACTTTGCATGGTTCAAGACTTCTTTATGTGCTGCACCTCAAAGTAAAAAGAGTTCAAAGTCAAATGAAACTTGGGTGAAGAAAGCAAGCGTGCAAAAAGCCTGTGTGCTATTGCTACTTAATGTAGGTTTTAGGATTTATAGAGTTTCAATAGACTTTTCACCAAAATTTCAATCTGTGATAGGTTTCATATCCAAAATCTTACGAAATCTTTTGACAAAACAATCCTTGAGTTGATATTTGACACGGCAATAACTTTCAATGAACCCAGAAGTCATTCTGTTGGTAGAATTGCTTGATTATAATCAGTCTCCATAACTGCAGCAGTATGTTTATTACACATTATATGTTTATTGCACTGTACCAATCCAACACTTTTATAAAATGAACCATTGCTAAAAAAACCTGCTTCTTATTTAGGATTATGTTAGTATCATGCATTACATAAATAACTGATAGAGTATATAAACTTGATGGTGGTTAAATTTAACTACTGATCTGATATAAACATTTTAAGCAAATTTGCATCTTTTAGAGGTTAATATCTGGATATATTCTCTCTGAGGGAAGGGCTGTGCTCAAGCATAGATTCCTTGGCATATCTGACCTTCTTCACATGCAAGAGGACTTAAGGTTTTTTTTCTTGTAAGTGTCACTCATAGAAATGGAAAGCCCTGAAAGTATTAAAAGATGGTGTGGTCTCTTGGTCAAAAAATGCAACTGATGTTCTTGAACGTTCTGCTTCAGTGAAGCCCTCACACACCACACATGGAACCAGTAAAGGAGCACTGTTTCTTCCTTGAAATGGGCCATGCTATTTCGTTTGAAACAACATGTGTTTCTGCTGGGTGTTCTGTGGTTCTGTCTCAACAACATTACTCAGAGCTCAAATACAGCAGGTATCAGCCAAGGAACTCTCAAGTATCAGAGGGATGAATAAATCATATTTTCAAGAAACACCAATCCCTTTCAAATAGATACAGAGCTATACATCTGAGACATAACTTGCTTGACAGAAATAGTTTAATCTCACTCTTCCAAAAATCGAGTTGCCAAAGGACTTCCAGTAACAACTTAAATGAAAGTCACAGGAGAGGGATTGAGGCCTCGGTACTACTGGGGACTACAAAAACCAGTCCCTTTCCTCGTGTCTGTTCCACTGGTGACCTCTAGTGCCCAAGGACAAGAACAGGTATTCAAAGTTTCTCAGAGCATTGCTTGGAGAGAACGGGCAATAAAGTAGTGTCCTTTTTTTCAGTGTTAAAAACTCTGACCTGGGCTTTCAATTCACGGTATTTTAAGTGCAAAATAATAATATAGAAACTTCGTGTATTAGGGGAAGCAAAATATTTATGCTAATTGTAAGACTAGCAAGCTTCTTATTTGTAAAAATGAATACTTGTGCAAGATTATTCACATTTGGACCATCTGTTTCAGGCATTTGGCTTTTCCTCAGTCTGTAAAAAGGAACCAAGCCTACACTGGAAATGTTGTGCTTCAGCCAGCACATATTACAGAGCAGATGACCTTCAAGCATGAGGCTTAAATAGGTAACATTGTTACCAGCTAACTGGAATTTAGCTGAGAAAATGGGATGTGTAAATGCCCACTCAATGATCAAAATGGTTCAGAGCTTGATTTTTAGTTATGATGATATTATTTCTTTTAATGTAGCACACTCTGACATGAGAGCAGGCTGTTTTCTATGGGGAGGCATAAAGATAGGAAAATATGTCTTAGGTATTCACAACAATGCATGCATTAATACTTTGCAGATATATATTTTAATAGGAACAAGATAAAGTGCAGAAATCATGCTTACAGCAAGGCTGGAATCTCACATCTCTCCTCCCAAGACTGTACCCTAACCAATAGCAGGAATCACAGAACCACAGCATATGCTGAGTTGGAAGGGACCATCAAGTCCAACTCCTGACCCTGCACAGAACACCCCAGGAGTCACACCCTGTGCCTGAGAGCATTGCCCAAACACTCCTTGAACTCTGTCAGGCTGCTGCTGTGACTCCTTCCCTGGGGAGCCTGTTCCAGTGCCCAACCACCCTGTGTGCAAAGAACCTTTTTCTAATGTCTGACCTAAACCTCCCCTGACAAGTTTTGCTCTTTCATCCTGCCCACCAGTCCTAAGCATTTTGCTGCACCATAGTTGAGTTTTAAAGATTCCCAGTAGTCTCCTAGTTAGTGGTGAAGGGCAGTGGGAAAGTGAACTTGAGCCACTCTGTAGTCACGCTTGTACAGCCTTAGCTTGGAATGAGGCCCCTTCACAGCTACACTCCCCACACTCAGATTCCCTCACTGACCCCAGGTTTCCCATAGCAGAATCTCAGACATCTGGATCCTTAAAACAATTTAATTGTGGTGCAACAACAAAATAACAGCTCAAGCTGGTGCCTCCAAGGAGAGATCCCAAACAAAGGAATCCCTGGGCTTTTGTATTCCTCAACATCATATTGATGAAGGAATTGCATCTCTGAGTGCTCTGAAATGTAATCTCTTACAGGAGAGCTGGACAGTTGCCTCCTTCTCTGATTATGTTTCAAAACATAAGGATGCTGCAATGGATTCTAGATGGAAAGCCCTGGATGAATGAAGGCATTATCCTGCAGCTCTGTGCCAGGAGTCTGTGTCGCAGGGAGCTTGGTGCTGCACTGCCACTGCTGCTGTTGCAGAACAAACCTTTCCTGGGACATGGTAGCACACAGCTCAGCCTAGGTTGCCACTCTGACCTGCCTTCATCTCACTTGTCACTGCACAGACATCTTCTGCACAGTTCTGATGTTTCCTCCAGAGATCAATTGCCTAAAGCTCTTTGCTGTTGCAGTTGTTTATTGGGTCTGTCCTGAGAGGGCTAATGGCCTAGGGTCAAAGAATTCAGCCTTGTGGTTATTGA
Organism: Notiomystis cincta; assembly: GCA_013398075.1. Lineage (NCBI taxonomy): Eukaryota > Metazoa > Chordata > Aves > Passeriformes > Notiomystidae > Notiomystis > Notiomystis cincta. The sequence continues at coordinate 112,284 of VZRX01001258.1, forward strand.
ACATCTCTTGAGTAAAAGCATGTGTATGGATGTGTAAGAGACAGAAGAGAGTGTGGGAATGGGAAGGAGAGGAGGTGTGTACAGAAGCTGCTCTTCCCTGTAATATAAACCATGACAAATCCACTTGCACACAGGGAGATGTAAGTGCGATCTTAAAATCTGTGTGTTGGGTGGCAAAGCCGATTACACAGCTTCACTCCTGATGTCATTTGGTGGCTGTGGGCAGTGAACACAAGCCACCTACCTACAACCTTTTAAGCCTTTGGCAGCTTATATAAGAACTTAACAGGACAGCAAATTGCAGTAGCTGACTGCATATAAAGTACAGTGAAGCTTCAAAATGGGGAAACTTTGTATTTTAATAAAGGCATGGGAAACAGCTGGCATCTGAATTCAAATGTGAGCAGAATACACTTAAGGTAAACCTTTTTACCCTGTTATCACATTGGCTGCCCAGCAGCAGTCCTCTGGCCAGGATCTGTGAGGTGGTCGTGATCCAAAGTGCTGCACACGCTGCCTGAGGAATACAAGCAGCATTAGTGCTCAGGTAATAAAAAATGTACTACTGGTGTTGAAAAGAAAGCCAAAGCACTGCTCTGCTGGAGGCGTCACTGCTCAAGCGCCTTGAGGCTCTGAGTACCTTCCTGACAACAGCAGCCTCTTCAGAGGATTCAGAGGGGGTATTTCCTCCTTTTAAGAATATTTTAGTGGCTGAATCATCCATAGTGTGAGCCAGAAAGAGACTAAAAATCATACGATGAGTCATTATGAATGTAAGAATATAAGATCTACTAGCTCTAAACTTTTATATGTTTTCAGCTGGACTCATTTTTTTTTTTCAAGTGCAGTTTGAAAAAAAAAAAAAAACAAATCAAGTAAAAGGTAACAATTTTGGGCAGCATAGAAAATGGGTCAGTCAGCATTTTCAACTAGCATAAAAACTGTTTCTAAGTATATTCAAACTGTATTTACTTACATTAAAATGTATAACTGTACTCCTGCTTGACCAGAAAGTTGGAGGTATTCAGTTATATCAATTAACAAGGTAAGATAAACATTTCAGGAAAAATTTCCTTCTTTAAATTTTTAATCATAATTAAAATTTATAGTTTAAATCAGGGTATAGTTCCTGCACTGCTCCTCTCTGGCTCAGAGCAATACAGACCCAGTGCAGGCCTCTGAGAACTGGGATAAGCACACATGAGCAGCATCCTTTCAGGGGGTCTTTGTCATGTTTTATTCATCTGAATAAATCAGTGTACCTAATAATTTGAAACCACAACTTTCAGGCCATCAGGAACTATGTAGACGTGCTAAACTTTGGTTTTATTATTCTATTCCACTGATGTAATTGAAAGAAAAAAAAAAAAGGCACAACCTCCCAATTGTGAATAGGTTAAATTTAAGAATGTTGCACACATCAGAAAAATGAAATGCTTTACTCTCTAAACATTCCTACTAAACATCTGGGAAATCTTAGCTTAAAAACAGTGCAGCAGGCACAATGGAAAATCCTTGAGAGTGATGACAGCTCTGATTTCACATGTATTTATAATCCTGCACTTCGTTTATTTTCTTGGGATTTCTGAATTTGACAGAGACAGATATCTGAAAATAACTGACATGCTAGCTGTCAGCCTGTCCTTAAAATGTGTGGTCAATAGATCAAGGGGACTGAAACACAGGGGTCTCAATGCTATTCTCTGTTACAAAATGCAAAGAGGATGAAGCATTTTATAGTTCCTGAGTGAAATGCTCCTATGTGAAAAACTAAATAGCTGACAGTCTCTCACTTCAGCAACTTGTATGTGGTGCTGAAGGCAAACTACTACCTGCAGTCTGTGAAGGAAGGACTTGGCCACTGTAACACAAACGTGGAAGCAGGAAAATGAGAGCTGTTGCTACAGGGGGCAAACTTTCACCTGGTCTGGGGGTAAGATTCTCACCAGGCCTGTGAAAGAGCCTTTCTCAATAAATGGGATCATTTTGTGCAGTAACTTTGAGATAATTGTATTCAACGTGCAGATCAAACTCCTTTGTTCCTGTAGGCATTAGGGGTCATCCATAGTTTTGGCAGGTAGGAAAAGCAAGGCAGACCTAAATGAAACTAAGGCTGCTTTGAGACAGAAATTTTGTGTTATGCATGTCTGCAGCTCCCAGTATAAAGAGGAGAGTTGCTTCAAATGAAACAACATCCCATACAGACTGCTGTGACAACGAGTTAACACAAAAGGCCAGCGTGTTACTTTTAATTCAAAAGGCAAAGATCGTAGGATTAACTTTGAAATTCTCCAAATATGAGGTGGAAGACAGCAGTGATTGCTTGCTGTCCACAATCCTGAAACTTCTTGTGTGGTGTCAGTAGTTCTGCCAAGGTAAGCAGGAAGAGGAATGAACTACTTACCTCCACTTCCTCTATCTGCTAGGCGCTGCATAAATTCCTGAGAGAGAACCTACCAGTGAGTGGCTGCAGATCAGACTAGACAAAATTTCTTCCACATGTTACAACCACATTGCTCATTAACCACAGAGATTCAAGAAATCTGCTCCATTCAGTTATCTCAGTTGTGGGTGATGGCTTTGTGTAACAAGAGCAGTGCATGAAAGGCAGCTAGGGCTGGGAAAACCTGCCAGAGAGGGATCCTGGCAGCTCCTTCCTCAGAGGGATGAGCCCTGCTATTCCAAGGAAAACTCAGCAGGGATATTTCTGGAGTACCTCCTTGCCTGGAAAAAGATCTGTGAGTATATATTTATATGTGTATGAGGACCAGAAAACAACTGTTAGGCTACAGTGTGTATGACTGAATCAGCAGCAGCAATGATTTTGAGTCACCTTAGAGGAAATATCTTGTTACAAAGACCTTTTGGTTTAGGAGATATGCCACTTACTATTTCATAAGTAAATAGAAGCTGTCTTGCAAGTAGATCATGAAACATAATAGAGTTTTAATGTAATGATTCTTATTTTTTCCAATCATAGTTCTCCGTTCTTACCACAGCTCCCAACTACATACAATAGTGTAGAAATGAAAATTAGTGTGTGTGACTGTCAGATCTCAGTCCTCAGAGGAAGGGAACATCCAGCTTTCCTAGATGCCAGTAGTGGAAAAGGAACAACAAATTTCAGAGGGTCTGAAAAAACTTATCAAGTGTTGTTAGTAAATTATGCAGTATATTTGCTGTCACTTCATGAACCCTGAGGTGCCTGTATTTGGATGTGTGAGGACAAGAATAGGACTATGAATGAGAATACAAAGTTGAGAGAGATTGTAGAAGGGTTCCAGATATATTTGGACAACTTCCTGGGAAGAATCAGGCTGACAAAATCCTGAATTTTTCAGTTACAGGCAAACTTGTTTATAGGTATCTTTCAGAATTTTCTCTCCTACTTCCACTTTTTTTTGTAAATCACTCTTGTTTGTCATACAGTGCACCTATTGCTGCTGTGGCACTTTGTAAAATTTGAAGACTGGATTCACTCTGGCATTCTTGCTACAATGGCAGTGACAGCAGGTACCAGAAATGCAGAATATGGCAACCAGGGTAGGGAATTCCAGCCTATGGGCTCTTCAAACTTGTCTCTTGCAAGAATACTTTTTTTTTGTGTACACAGGAGATGCATGAAGATAATAATTGTTTACTCCAATGAAAACGTTTGTAAGAAGGCAGAGAAAAGATAATTGTTACTGGAGATAGTCTTCAGACAAAGTCTGAGAAGAAAATGTTTGTTACACAAGCAGTCTTTGGGAGAAAGCCTTCGAAAGAAAAAGCATGCATAATTAAAGTGGTTTCTTATGCTGGTTAGCAATGGACTTGGAAGGCAGAAAACATTGTACCAGCATTTCTCACTGCAAAAGTCTGCTGTAGCCTGATAAATGTTCCAAATAAAAGATAAGGGTGTGCACTGAAAGAAAGCTGTTAATGGCACATCGCTGCAAGCATTGTGCTGTCCTGTGGAGTGGAGATATTTGTCCAAATGCTTGTCATTCCTACTCCCTTGTCACTCCTGAAAGTCCAGCTGGTATCTTTCTCATGGGTCCAGGGAGACACAAGTATTCCCTATTGTATTGCTGTATACCTCAAAAGAAATCATCTCTTTTCACCACAAAGAGGGTGAAATTTTGGCAGCAGGATGATAGTTTGCCAAGCAAATTCCTTTTTCTTGACAAATTTATTTCTTGCTATCAGTAGTCAACTCAGCATATTCTATGGTATATCCTCTGATGAAGTTCATACCTCTGTCAACCCATCTGGAACACTGACTGTCAGTTTTGAGATGGACTGGGGAAGCAGCTATGGAAAGCATAATACTGTTTCGTTAAATAATCCTAAATATCAAGGTATGTGAATAGTCATTACACTTTACAGGCTGACACTATTTCTGCTTTGAATACTTAATTTTATGATGCACTAAATATTTGTGAATTTATTATGATCTGTGACCAGTGCCAAAGAAAATGCCTGGCTTTTGCCATCAATGGGCATTTCACTTCCATGTGTCCAGGCTTTTCCATCTGGATGCATTTTCTATAATTACCAAGAGCTTTGAGATCTACACAGTCTCTTTGTAGGTGTGCCATTCGAGAATATCCTCATTAAAACTGGAGTATTTTAGTAAATGAGCAGTTTGGAACTTGTTTCACGTATGAATGGGACTTGTCGCTCACCTGTTGGTCTTGTAATTTCTGTGCTCCCTGCACACTTGGTGAAGTGTGAAAATTCTTTTCAGCAGATCCCAAAGTGCTGGAGTTACAGAGCCCATTTGGCATCCCTGCCCTTGAAACAGCTGTTTCAGGAAACAGTCTGATTCAGCCAATAAGCAGCACAGCAAAATGATAAGCATAGCAGGGGCAGGCTTTTGAAGTCTGTGGCTTTTGGGGGTAACACCCACAACTGCTTTGCTGTGGGGACAGTTTTGCCCTGTTCCAGACACAAAAAGAAAAGATGAAGGTGTTTAAGACAATATCTGTGTTCCTTCTGTTGTTTACAGGTGAGTGAACACTTCTTTATATTTTTTCTCAGCTAATACTTCCTCTTCCATACTTGCAGTTACTTTTTGAAAATATTCTTAGGTACATTCTAAATGTTAATTCATATGGCTTGATCTATAAGTACAATCATTGAAAGTGTTTTGTCTGTGCATTATTATATTGTACTACATGAATGATTACTTTAGTTGCTTCTCTATCAGTAAATTAAGCTTAATCAGGAAACTAATGCTTAAAAAGCACACAGTTATTTCACCATGCAAGTATCTGTGGCATTCCTAATAACAAAGCTTCAAGAATAATTTAGGTTGTATTTTAAAGAAATCCTCTTCAGGTACACATGTGCCAGTATAAAAGGTAAGACTTGTGGCAGCATTAGGCATCTTAGACTCATTAATGAATGACAGCAACAAATGTTAATATCAGTTATGATCAATATTCTAACAATAAACAATAAAACTGGAGAAATGACAACACTCTCAGCACTGCTGCAAGGAAAGCAAAAAATCGAATAATTTCAGACCATTTAACAGTAAGCACCAGGTTTTCCCACCTGCCCCACAAAGACTTTGTAAATTCACTGAGTAGAAGTGAGAATGGGTGGTATCTCCCTCTGCAAGTTTCATGAACTGCCCAACTGCACCATTTGCACAATTAGGACTGTCAGGATCCCTTGTATCAGTTCTGTCTAATGAAAATGTTTATGTTTGATGCTCAGAATTTTTGACAATGTTGTATTAGAAAGACCTTACATAATTCGATTATAATATTAGACAATAGAATTTGTGATTAATTTTATCAGTTTCATAAATTTCCACCAGAACACTGTTTGCTCGTGAAAAAGAAACAAGTATGCTTAATCTGGTGTGAAGACATAAAGCACGTTCTTCTTTACACCTCTAAAGGCAGAAATAGAGGGAGAATTTAAGAAGGTGCAAAGAGCTGTAGGGGGTTGGCTAATGGACCTTCTTATCATGAAGGTACACGTGTTCTGAAACAAGCCTGGCTGAGAATTTATACTGTCTCTCTTCCAAGGAGTCCATGGAAATACGTGTACCACCCCTCTCTGTCGAGCTGTGCCCTGCCTGGCAGAGTCCTAGGAAGGCTTCAGAGTGACAAAGCAAGTTTCTCTCCTAACCTTGGAGCAGCTTTAATGCACTGCTGGCAAGTGCTGCATGTTCTCAGAGAGAGGCAGCATCTGCCCATCAGTACTGTGGGGCACACGTTTGCTCTCTTCCCGAGAAACTCGGGGTGGGTGCTGTGTCTGGAGGGGTGCTGTAGTTCTAGGAAGAACTTTGCAGGTAGCAAATCTCAGGGGAGACCAGAATTAAATGTTTGATGATGGTAATTTTTTTAAACTTGTGTGTCCAAGAATCTCACAGGGCGCAGCTTTGTCCCCTTGTGATGTGTCGGAGTCCATGTGGAACATCCTGGAAATTCTGCTTCAATAGAAGAGGTTTTGTTTTGGTTTATTTTTTAAGTCACAACTGTGGCTGTAAAAAGCATCTCCTTAATGCTCCAATAACTTATAAAAGAGTATAGTTTTCCTCTCTTCCTGTCATTAACAAAAAGTTCAGGAAAAGTATATTTCACCCCTCCCCAGTTCTTTCTCATTAATGAGTGTCATCATCAACGTGGCTGCTTCCCATTTGAGAAGCTTATGGGGAAAGAGGAAAAGTGACAATGAGGATGAATATATCAATAAACATCCCAGTGAACTGAGCTGCCATATCCTATCAACCCCCATCAAAGCAAATGAAATGGGTTTGCTAATTTTCAGAGTGCCCAAATCTAGTAAAGGCTCTGCTGCTGTTCCTATATAGATTTCATTTACTTACTCCAGAGCAAGGAAAGAATGTCTGAGAAGAATATCTGTGATCTCTCTTTTTTTAAAGCCGAGTAAATGGCAGTGAGGGGAGGTTTTCCAAACTTTTTCTGAGAATTATCTTAACAATTTCAACTGAAATGTACACACCAAAAAAAGGATGGAGGGAAACATTCCAAATGTAAAACAGCAGGCAAAGTTGTCCAAGTTACTAGCATTTGAATCTTATAACTGAAATTATTAAACAGCCTTAATAATGCATGATATGGCATACTGCAGCAGTAACTTACTGACATTTTTTAATTTTAGGATATCTTTGTAACGCTCAGGATGAAGAGCTAACATCTAAAAGCCCCACAGGCTACAAAGAGATACCAAAGAGTTTATCATCTCCTAAGCTAGGTGGTGCACATATCCAGAATTCTTCACAGGAAGCACAAGGGAGTGGTGGTGTTCCAGGTCTGTTTTTTAAGTTGTTGCTTCCTTTGAATCCTGAGTCAGTTCTTCCCTCAGGTGTGCACACCTGAGCCTTGTGAATGCATTGTCCACTTTTCTGCTGTTGTTTTCCATGCAATGACTGTCCTTAGAATTGAGAGTACAAACCAATTTAGCAGCAATATAACCCTGTGCTTGGTTTAAACAGGTTTCCACCTGTTTCTGCAGAGGTGGAAGCTGAAGCACAAAGAACACTTCAGACATCTCAGATAACACGGCCTAAATAATTGTCTGTCAAGGGGCAGGAAATGCATTATTTAATCTAAAATGTCTGGCACTTTCCATGATCAGTGGATACCTTCGTATTCTGTGCCAAGAAAAGACACCTAATGAGGCAGACAACAGCAGAAAAGGTCCCCCAGGCCCGTGAAGTGTCTCTCTTGTTTCTGTGACACCTCTCTGTGCAGCACCTGCTCCTGCTGGGCTTGCTGGAGGCTTTGTGGAGCGACTGCTTCCTCAAGCCCCACCTCTGCTCTTAACACCACAGCTGTGGGCTGCATGGAACTTCCTAGTGCAGGCTCAGAACAGCGGTGCTTTCTCAAATCCTGCCTTTCTGGGGCTTTGGGGGATGGGGGTGGTCTCCACAGCAGCTGCTCGTGCTGTGGTAGTAACTGAATTGTCAGGGATTTCACCTGCCCTCCCTACTTCCTCCTCTTGTAGCCTCTCTTCTTCTTATGCTGAGGTAGGAAAACCAACTTCAGCTTCATTACACATGGCTATGCAGTTTTCTCAGGTTTCTAATTTTTATTATTTCCCTTTTGGCAGGAAGAAGTCTGCCAACTCTAGTAGGTAAGTTGACAACTTGAATATATTGTATTTTTCCTGAAATAATTTTGTCTTTACCTAGATTTTGAATTTTTAACTTGTTTTACTGCAATTGGTTATAGACTACAAAAGCTATGTATGGACTTGTCATTAGCCTGAAAATCTCTGTTTTCATATAATAGTATTTAAGACACTCCTTAATTGCAAGTCATGGTATTTCTCTGGTGATTTAAGTAATGTGAATATCATTCTACTAGATTAAACCATAGTAATTTGCTTTTTGTTACTATAATTAGTATTTGAGCCTTTTTCTTTTAATAAAATCTGTAAGACAAATATTAATTTTGTGATCAGCAATAACCATTGCTCACAAAAAAAATAAAAATTGGAAATTAATTCTAGCACATATTTACACAGCAAAAAAAAGGTACTGTAATGATCTGTGACATGATTGGCTTATTTCTGTACAAACCCAGACCTGAATGAGAGCAGGAAAAATCAAGACCTTTATTTTAGTGTCACATATAACTATTTAATGCTGCATAATTACCCACCACAAATGTAGGTATTATTTTTTTCCTTGTCTTAATGGCTTAGAGTCATGGTTACTTTTCTTTTTGCTCTTCTAGTGGCAGGAGTCAGCATTGCCCTTGTGTTGCTTTTTGTTCTTATAGTTGCTATTTTTTGGTATGCTTGGAAAAAGTCACAGGTAGGTCCAATTTTTTTCTTTGTCTGAGTTACTGTGTGTATAATATGTATTTATTATAGAACATGAAATTTCAGCTTTCCACTTATCACTCAGATTTCTGATGTTCATTTGCACTGTAGTTGCTTTTCCACTGGGAGAGGGATTTTTTCACCACTGGATGGAATTCTTAAAATTAGGCAACTTATAATCAAAATTTAATTTACCTCATCTGACCTCCCTTCCTGGGTAGGACCTGCTCACATTTTTGTAGGAATGGTTTCTGGTTTGCAGGGTTTTTTCATAAAAGGTCCTGCATCAGCAATGATAATTGAAGTGTTCCAAGTGAGTTTTACCTGTCTGAATTATTTAGATCTTATAATTATTTATCATTATTTATGCTATAATAACTTACCACTGAGGGTTTTATCTGTGATGAGTTTATATTGATAAAAATTAAAATATTAGGTAACTTATCTAATAATAAGAATAAATGCAGTAACACAGTAGAAACAGATATGCAAAATTAGTCTATGACTGAAACAATTTAATAATAAGGAAAAATATGAGGAGAACTAATTGACAATATAGGTTTTGCCTTTGTGTAGCTCAGGTGCACGCTGCAGGGATAATAATACATCTGTATTTGTTTCTGTCACAGGAAGGTTCCATTGAGCTCAATCCCCTCCCCTACGGTGAGGCCGGGGTGTCCTTGAGAGCCCTTTCGGTGCCCGAGAACCAACAGAAGTGGCCTTTTGAGAGAGCAGTGCAGTGACAGCAGGGGAGCTGCTGCATGACCCTCTGGGAGCAGAGAAAAGCCCTCCTGATTGCAGATATTTAAACAGTACTCTCAAAAGACTTGTAGCTGCAAAAAAGTTACACTCTTGAAGTTATAAATGTCCTTGTTAGGGAAAATGCCACACTTAGACTATTCTCTAATAAATTTACCTGCACAGCAACACCACCACTGTTGAGACTAGCTGCAATGGGCATTGTTGGTGCTTGTACACCTGTGAGCTACCTATAGGAAATGGCTCCTGGAAGGTTTCAGCTTCCAAAGTCTGGCTTGGGCCACAACTATTTCACCAGCATAAACAGTGCCTGGGAGTTTCCTTGGCATTGTTTCGTTTGTTTTCGTTTACAGTTTATTTTACATTACACTGTTGATACACCCACCCACTCATGATCAGGAATTATTCAAAGATGACCACTGCAAACCTTTGCTTGCTCAGTGTGCTGCTCAGGGGAAGTAGTAGAAGAGTGACAGTATCATCCAATAAAATTCAGGTTTCCAGTGTTAACTGATTCTTAAATTAAAAATCAATTTAATAATAATTAAGAGTCACTCTCCCACTGTTTCTTCCCCTGACTGAGTAGCACTAACTGGTGTCAGGTCCCCTCAGCAGCCTGTGAGTGCTGTGGGGCTCTGGCTGAGCAGGAGCTGGGGAATCAGGAGCCCAGAAGACACACAAAGGGCTGCCCTGCAGTGACCTGGTCCAAGCAAGAGGAGCAGAGAGGTAAGGGGATTGTCTGAGATGGCTCCATCAGAATATTCCTGTGTGAGCTTTGCAGGTGACCCTTATTCCTGAGACTGAGCTCTGGTCTGTAGGGCAAGACCATAGTATGTCCCTAGCTCGTATTTATCTGTGAAGATAAATGTATTTAAAAGCAGGCAGTGTGCAAGTCCCACAGCAATGAAACTCTCCTGAGAGCTGTAAATTGGCAGGAAGACACAGATTCTGATTTTCTGTAAATCTTCTCAAAACAGTATTACTTTTCCCAGTAATAGTAAAGAACTCTATGTCAGCTTTCAATTTCAGGTGCCAACTGACATCCTATACAAATAAGAGTAATTTCTTCATGAAAGCCAAAAAGAGATTTTCAGGTGCAAAGGAATATTTGAAAGCTCATCTCTTTTTCCATTGGCTCCATAGATACCAATATCTTTTTCATTTCTATTCATTTAATCTGAGTTTAAGAATGAGATAATTGTATGAATTATATGTGTAGCAATATTATTTAGGTGGAAAAGGTGGGCTAAATCTGCTTCCTATATCGTGGGTTTTTAATGTGCATCTTCTGGTTTTCTTTCATTTCATAGAAATTTAGTAAATGCTTAAATGCTTTTTTATATATTAGATCAAGAGTGCCCTGGGCAACAAACAGTATTAGTTGAATGCAGAGGAAATAACAATAACAAATATTTGCAAGGAACAATTAATATAAACTATGTTTACAGTGCTTTTTAATTGATGTTTGCAAGTCTCTTTGTGAATAACTTTGCTCTTGAAAACGCTTTTGGAGTGGTTGTATTTTTTTTTCTTAGCTTTTACAGAACTTGTGTGTTAGAAATAATATTTAATATTTGTTATTTGGCATTCATGTTTGGTTATTGCACTGTTGAAGACATTTGTGACTGCTGGAAAAGTTTTCCTCTACCTTGGGTGGCCAGTCCCAGAGGAGTGGATGGTGAGTTCTTAGCAGATAAAATACCTGTGGGCTTGCAGTCAAGTGTGCCAATGAAGGCTGAGCAACACCTGGACTGATGCAGGTGCTCACAAAGTGGGGTTTTCTGGCCCACAGCTGTGCAGTTCCCTGCCTGCCAAGCAGAGGAGCAGCTTTTTCAAATGATGGAGAGGGCAGCCCAAGCTTTCTAGGAAACAGGGGAGATGTTATTGCAAATATTCTGTGGCTCTGATTTGGAAATGGGACAGAAAATAAATGGACAGGGAGAACTCTGTGGAAATCAGGAAAGCCCTGATGAGCAGAAACTGTGGATATGGAAGTCAGACCAGCAACACAACCTACCTGTGATTTGATGGTCCTTACACTCATTTGAAAGTGACTACAAACACAATTTTAGTTAGTTTGTTCACATTTCTTTTCTGCTATAGGAAAGATGAGTAGGAATTGCCTCAATCTGAAGGACATGAGCTTTATATCATTTAGAGATGAGTCTTGTTGGGTACAAGAAGAGAAAACCAAACTACCCAAATTGGTGTTGGAAACTTGCTAACTGGAGATTATTTTTAAAAACAGATTACTCAAATTACCCTTATTACCAGCACAGGGTGAAGACTTTTGCATGGAATAGTTTCTGCACATCCCTTCAAGCGCTGGATTTCCAATTTCCAGCAACTACCACAGCTAGATAGTTGTGTTTGTACAGGAGCTTATTTCATTTGTGGATAACTTGGAAAAAGTTGAAAAGCCCTGAGCACTGCAGCCAGCAGCACTAGGAACAGGTGCCTTAGGAAAAAAATAAGCATAGGGCAGATATGGGTGCTACTCCTCACTTTGCATTCAAACCTTTTCAAATGTGTTGCCTTTTCAGCACTGCAGACTTGACCAGGACCACATGCTGAAGACATGACTTCCATAGCTCAAGATCTCTTCTCCCTCCCTTTAAAAAATCTAATAGAGTTCTTCATTGTCCTCTTCATCTTTTTATGAGCAAAACCTGTGGACAGTTCTCTCTCCCTTTCCCCTGTCATTCATGATGTTATAGACCCCTAGCACAACTGCTTTGTCTTCCAAACTTAACAGTGTGACTTATACTGCATTGATTTAAAGTTTAGCACTTTAAAAATGTGAAAGCACATCTGCTTTTAATAACTGGATGCTGAAAATTGAAAGCTTACTGTACTTTCTGGGGTAATAATGGCAATTTTTACAGTTTCTACAAAATTTTTAAAAGTTGGTGTCTGCACTCATGGTGTGAAACACAAATTTGAAGCAAAAAGGATGTGTTTGGCTGAAGAACATGGACAGTGTTTTACAGAGTGCCTTGTATTGGTTATGTACATTCTGGGATTTCTACATATTAGCCACCTTGGTCAAAACTAAAGATTTACTCTTGGTTACCATAAAGATGAAAGGTTCACCACCTCTGTCTCATAAACAGAAGAAAAACAGGAGAAAAAAGTTTCCAACGTGATTAATATCGAAAGCTGGGCTGTAAAATCTTAGACATTTTTAACCCTTAGAACCTTTCTTAGGCAAAGTCATCCTTCAGGCCTTTAAAATTTTATTTGTATCCACTCCTTTCCATTCCTTTTCTGCTTGTATGTGCTAGAAACAAACCCAGCATCACCCAGCACGTTTTCCTGTCTATAGAGGTTTAACTTATAAATGAAACCAGATAGTATATCATAAATGGTAAATATTATACAGGGTGAGGAAGGACTGCAGGGGCCAGGGTGTTATTAACAATATGTGTCTTTATTTAGACAGAGAGTAGGTGCAGCCACCACTGCCAGGCCATTCATTTCACACCACCTCAAACAAGAACATGCAAGCCCCTTGCAGTGAATTGCCAAAACCCTGTGGGATTGCTGCTGTTCTTCAGCAGTTCTTGTCAAGGAGCAAAGCTTTCAGCAGACACACAGACAAACACATGGGATGCCTTTCTGTCTCACAAGCCTTCCTGGCAGTGAGCTTTGAGCCAGGCTGGATGGCTGGAGGCAATGGTGTTGGAGACAAACTGGGTGCTTTTTTTGGTAGCATTTTGGGTAGAAAGACACAGGTCATTGGCAGGGAGTTTCCAGCCTGTTGATTTCAAAGCGCTGTTTTGCTGTCAGACATCACTTCAGAATCATGTTTTAATAGTATTCAAATAACTGACTGTGGCTTTCTGTTCCCTCCTGTGTGTGCCCAAGTACAGCAGGGACATGTGCCAGAGTAGGACATCTGTGCTGTCTGATTTGGGGACTCCAGTCCACTTAAAAGAGCTGGAATGGGCTGTATTGTAATGTGTGCCAATGATAAGGCTTGTGTGAAATGCCCCTCCCTGGCAACACCCTCTTTTTCACTTCATACTGGACATAACTTGGTTGGTTTAGGTTTTGTGTTTGTTTGGGGGGGTTTTTTTGCATTAAAAAGGTGTTTTGAACAAGAAGCAGCAGAATTTCTTTTGCCATTGAAGACTAAAAAACTTAAGGCATCATGGTGTTTGTGCCATCAAAAGTACACCAAACAAGGAGAATTTTTGCCTGCAGTTAGTGAGAGATCATTTTGTGTAGCTGTAGTGCAGCCTTAATAAGTGGAATGCCTGGGCTGATTTTAGTGGAACTACTTTCTGCATATTTCAGGTGTATCTGCCTCCATTTAAACAAAAATAAAAAAGAAATTTCTGGAGGACTATTTACTTAAATTACTCTTATATTTTGTAGCAACCTCCAGCAAAAATTCTGAAAATTTAACAGGTAAACATAAAGATGTATAAGTAATGTAGAAAAAATTGTGTTTGACATACTCTGGTTAAAACAATTCTTGAGTATGTAGAATCATAGAATGCTTTTAGTTGGAAGGAAACTTAAAGATCACCTATTTCATGGGGACAACTTCTGGTAGGCCAAGTTGTTCACAGTCCAGTCTCACCTTGTGCAAACATTTTGTTTTTTCATTATTAAAGACGGCAAAATCAAGTCTGTGAAACAAAGTGAAGTGCAGCTCACTCTCTTCTCCACAGGATGTAGAAGAATCACTGCTGTTAGGAGAGAGTAAAAATATTCAGAGTAATCAAACCTGTTTAGTCAGTGAGTGACTGCAGCAGGCTTTCAGTTACTACTGAGGAGGCTGTTGTTTTCTAGGGGAAAAAAGGCATTTTTGTGTTGTTTATTCCTCACCTTCAACAGTTGGCAAAAAATCTGATCTTTGCACAAGGAGCCCTTCTTCATCCAGCACAGGTTTTATAATGTTCTGCAATAATATAGTCCACATGAAGAGTTGTTAAGCAATTTTGTGACCCTTTTAGAAGTTGGCCAGGATGCTTTGTGCCTCTTGGGGCTCAAACCCAGACCATTCAAGAGGTTTCAGAAGTGTTGCTGATCACTTCTAATCCAAATTAATTTTCGTTGGAACTGTGAGCCAAACTGTGCAAAATTTTCTCACACCAGTAATGGACTGGAGTTATCAAGACTGCTCACAGGAGCAATTTACTGAGCTTCATTTCACTTGCTCTGTGCTACAGATACTGTGCTGCTATTCTTTTCTACCATGCAATTTCTTTATAACTAGAACTCTAGATTTAGATGCCTTTTGTGTTAACAAAGGAATTCCTTTTACAGTTTCATCCAGTTAGGCATATTCTTTTAAGGGCTGTTATTCCACAGTTGCATATTATTCTGAGCTTGCAAAGTGCCTTCTGACAGTAAAAAGTTGCTCTGGGATTCCAACAGAGCAAATGAGCAAAGATCTAGTATCTGCAAGTTATGTCAGAAGAGAAGTGCTGTCAGAATAACAGAAGAGGGAAATCATCTGGCATTCTTCAGTCCAGATCTGCAGTTTGAGCAGCAGATGGCTCAGATGCTGCAGGGTCTGGCTATATGAATAGGGACATTGTTATTCTTCCCTCAGCCTCATTACACCTAGGCAATCTGTCTGTGCTCTCTCACAGGCACCCCACTGTCACCCTAGAACACCTCTTGATCAAGATGTATAATCCCAGCATCAAATAAATATTTTTAAATGGGATTATAGTAAGGATGATTAAGGAGGTCTGATTAACAAATCCCAAATTCTGATCTTACCTCAACTAGAATTTATTTATCATCTGTGTGTTTTGAATCTTAGCACCTTGAGACATTGTAGTGACTCAGAAGGCTGGATTTTCTTTCTCAAGTGCATATTGAATTCCAAGACCAGTGAGGATAGAAAAATACTCCGTAAACATCAGAAAGATTCTCATTGAAATAATGATGTTGCAGAAAGTTCTTTAAAAGCAAAAAAAAAAAGTATCAACTTCTTGGAAGTGCACAGATTCAGTGTTAAAGGGAGGAGGTTATAGAGCCATGGAATGTGCTGAGTTAGAAGGGATTCATTAGGATAATTTAGTCCAACTCCTGGCTCTCTACAGCAAGCACCATCATCAAGAGTCTCACCATGTCCTGAGAGCATTGTCCAAATGCTTTTTGAACTCTGTCAGGCTTGGTGCTTCCCTGGGGAGTTTATTCCAGTGTCTAACTACCCTCTGGGTGGAAAACCTTTTCCTGATATCTATCTGATCTGATATCCCAATGCCCAACTTTAATTTAGGAACAGGACTGAAAGGGAAATAGGGAACATACACAACTAAAATTAGGGCATAGCATGTTTAAGGTTTTCAAAGAAGATTAAAGATATATTCCATTCAGGATTTGCATTTGTTATACAATCAGGAAAGGTGTAGAGGTGGGAGAGGGCAGGGGAAGCTACCTTTCAAAAGATAAAATACCTGCTATTTTTAGATTTTATTAAACCACTCAAATTTCTATTTCAAACATATTTGTAATACTTTCCTTAAGAAGCTGAGTCAGTTTCTGGGATTTGTAGTGGCTCAAATTTGTAAGGGTTTGCTTTCAGACATATTTTCAGGAATGACCAGTATAGGTGAAAAGTAACAAATTAGAAAAAGAGAAAGGCTGAGGGATGGGTTGCCATGACATAAAATAGAAGGTGGCCACCAGCTGCAATAAAACAGGACTCTGTGGAGTATTTGTATCTGCTGTATGTGATGTGACCCATCACAGAAGGCTAGTTTCCCCTAGAAATCCTAAAGGGATTCTTTCTTTCCAGTTAGCTCCTGATCAGCTTGTGCTGATAGAACTGTGATGAAGAGACTTTGTTTTACACATTTTATGCTAACCAAGCAAAAGAGAAATGTGATTCCTTGGTCACAGGTACTTATTTATCAGGAAAATTAAACTGATTCTAGAAATGTTGACAGGAATCACAGTATCTTTGGAACTCTGGATGTTATTCACATATTTTACTAACAAGCATTTTGGTTAGTGCCAGTATGGGCTTTTTCCCAATGTGCAGGTATTTGCTAGGAAGCCAACTGAGAAAATGAAGCAGCTTTGCATGAGCTCATTACAAATACGATTGGCTCCAAAACTGGTGTGTGTTAGTGGGGAAAATAGCTGAAAATTTAACTTCAGGTGGAAGTTCTCCAGAAAACTGATAGATGGTTTGGCACTTTTTTATGGCCTACTGGTTCAGCTCCTCAGTTTGTTTCCATACCAATGCCAGCTGAGGCCACCAGGTTCTCTCTGATGATGAATTCATGGCAAACCTGCAGCTTTTGAGCCATGCTGAGCTGTCTGCTCTTCTCTTGTGAGCAGGGTCTTGAAATGCACAAAAATCCTGTCTTGTGATGGAGCTCTCATTTCACAGGTAAAGAAAGGGTGTTCACTGAGAGTGCAGGAGGTGAGATGGAAGCACGAGTGGAGCCTAGCAGGAAGGTCTTGGAAGGAGCTCAATGACAATACTGTAATCCTTGTCTCTGTTCTTCTCAAAAATATTTGCACTGGATTCAGGGACTGATAACTGAACAGAAGATGTCTGATCCCAACCTTCATGGACTTCATTAATATTACAATTAACGAGTTCTGTTTATTGCTCTCTTCTGGACAAAAACCAGTCAATTAAGACAAATAAAAACCACATCAGGGAGTTCATCCTTATTCATCAAGGAATACACTTTATATTTTCCCCTACTCAGGCTCTTCATTCTCTGCCCACTGGTGCAAACAGGAGGAGAACATTGGAAGCAGCCCAGGCTCCTTGTAAGGCACTGTCTGGTGGCAGGATCTGTCTCTCTGAGAACATATCTGCCTTTCACAGAATCCTCAGTTTCCTGTCTGTAGGATATATTAGCTAGGTTTTAATGACAACTCCAGACTAGTGGAGGCTGGTGCTCAGCATTTTGCAGCCATGTAGGTTATGCCAAATTCAAAGAAACCACAAGTCTGGAGCTGGATGGCAGGTTAGAGGTAGATGTGGCTGGGCCGAGTATTAACCAAAGAAAGTGGATACAGCAGCATCCCTTTGAATACTGGGGTTAGGTTGGCTTTTACTACAAAAAACTTTCCTTTGGATTCACAGCTAAAAATGTCACTGTTGTGTGCACTCACTTCAGCTCAGAATGAGCTGTCAGTGGAAAATACGAGCTTCCAAAATTCCCTTGTGCTTTTTTGCCGCACGGAATCCTGGAAGCCTCAGAGGTGGTGCGGAGGCACAGAACAATGCGGGTTTTATGCAGTCACACAACGTGCAGGACCAAAATGTCTTCTGCACATAAATAACACAGGTACAGATGCCTCCTTTGCGAAGATGTAAGAAATAAAGAAGTGCAGTTCTGAAACGCTACGGCAAAAAGCTGTGTTTTCAATTTGGAGTGAGAGCTGGGAGCCTGTCAAGAATAAATGAAATGAAGAGATTAAGCAAGAGTATAAGGCTTTGGTGACAATGTCAGATGCCCAGGGGACAAGAATGAAGCAAAGACAGAGATCAGGGACAGAAATAGTTTACATAAATTGAAGTAATAGGTCTAAAAAATCCAGAAGATTATAAAAGCTAAAATAGCAAAAAGAGTATTGAAAGACCAATGACTGGAAGAGCAGATGGGGAATTGAGATTTGAAGCCTGAAAGCAGCCAAGATAATAAGAAACCTACAATGATGAAGTCTCTGAAGTGAGGGAAGACAATTGGAGGTGGTGGCTTGGAAGGCTGAAGGCCTTGGATAAAAGAAGTGGAAAGGAAATGCTGAGATTTAGAGAGTGAAATCAAGGACTTCAGTGTTTAACCCTGGGAGCCTAAAGGTGACTTCAAACCAAAGTCACAAGTATTGATTTGAGGCATCAAAATGTTAGAAAGGACCTGCATGTTGCAGAATAAGAGCTTATGTGTGACCTGAGTCCTGTAACCAAGGACTGTCCTTATAATGGGCAAAACAAAACTGTAGCTTGAAGTCATCCTGTACTCAGAGTGTTTTGGCCCTTATATTGGTGATGTAAGCATTCTTCTTTTCAAAAAATAATATTTTGTACCTTCAGCAGCTTTGCAAACACAGCTGTTGGGCACAGGCTTTAGTTGTATTTAAGTCAGTGTATTGGTACCAGCTTGATGGTTAGAGGATACCAATTATTATTTTTACTTGAAGGCCTTTTAGTTAACAGGAGAGTCCAAATTACCTGGTGTTTCCAATTCAGACTGAAATCAGCTCAGTAAAACTGTGTCCTTTCAGATGTTTCTTCACAAGATAGGATAGAAAATCTTGCAGTCTGTGAATGTTACATAATGGGTAAATAAGGAAAGAGGAGTTTTGTCTGAAGGCCTGGATGTTTCTAAATTTGAGTTATTTTTTTCCTAGTGATAAAAGCCCTTCCTATGTTGATTCCTGCACAACAGCTCTGCTGTCTGGTTGTGTGAACACCTGTATGGTTTTCAATAACCAAATGCAATGCAAGTTAATGATGCACACTGTATCCCTAAGGGAAAGGTTAGTAGTAATCTTTTGTTTCTCCTCTTTAGGAAAATTATTTTTAAGACTTTGTATTTGAGGGGTTAATGAGGGAGAATTTGATTGCTGGGGTTTTCCTTATTCATCAGGAACCAGCTTCTGCTTCTTCACTCATTTCTATGGTAACCTAATAAAAATCCCTCCCAATGAAAAAAAGTTGAACTCTGGAATGGGCTCAAATTTGGGGAAGCAGTGTCTTAAACAATTCCAGTATGCACAGTGCTTCAAATGACTGATAATTCCTCTAAAAAATTGGAAAATTATCTTTTCATAGCGATTTGCATTTCGCCTGCTGAGAATTCCGTAACAGAAGCACCCAAAGAAAAATGTGCTCAAATACTATGACAGTGCATTTTCATCAGCACCCAAGGCACCGTGGTCTCTTCAGATGACAGTCAGGAAGATGAGCATCTCACTTCAGAGAACCACAGTGAAACCAAAGGAGAGCTAGAAATTTAAAGGAAATCTAATTTTGTACTCCAGTGTATGAAATATAGTTATTTATAGGGTGTGTGATGGCAGTGGTGAGAGTGACATCAAGGTGACATGCTGCTGAGGAAGAATTTAGAAAAACCTGACTAGATGTTTGGGCCAAACACTCTTAGTTTTTAGTAATTCTTCCAATCAGCCTGGTGTGAACTTCTCTGAAAATGTTCAGAGGCTTTCAGTGATTAAGAAGTGTATATTTTTTGCTTGCAATGGGACACAGAAACTATCCTTTTCTTAAAAAAAGAAATAAATGTCAAAAAATATTCCTTGTTTTTTCAGGGAAAGTAGTCTTCATCTTGCCCCTTCCCTCCTGTAAATCTAGAATAAGAAGGACTTGTGTCTACTCTCCCTCATCTGTGATATCTGATTAATGGGGTGAGAATGAAAAATGGGACTCTGTTGTGGGGGGGCTTCTTCCTAGACATGTGGTCAGATGCCAGTTTCTGCTTCAGTAAAATGAAAGAAGTTCTTTCAGTGTTTCCACTGTTGTTCCAGTCAGCTATTGGAATTGTTTCTAAGTGTTCCCCTCTGGGTTTTACAAGGTGTGATGAGTACAGCAGTTTATTCTTAATTGCCCTGCAGTTCAATGTTTGCCCACTAATACTCTGCCTGTAGATGATGTTTATCTTCATTTCCAAAAGGACTGTAGGCCTCCTGCTAAAGACCCTGACTCCCTTTAGGGATGCTTTGACACACAAGTGAAAAACATTAATAACAACTAGATAATACTGGGTTTATGTATAAGAACCTTTCCCTCAAAAGTAACCCACTTTATGTGCTCTGAGACAGTGTCTCCTGCCCTCCTATACCACTCTGCAGCCTCTATGTTACACAAGATGTCATTATTAACTGATCATTGCCACTTCTGGTCTGGAAAAGAATAGTGAAAAATAAGAGTAAACCAACTACATTAAAAGAAGTTTTAAAATAATGGAAAATAATAAATAAGTTTGTTTCTTCCATTTTAGCCACTTCTTAACTTTATTAATTCAGGTTGTTTCACTTTCTGATGTGAAAAGTGTGTTGCTTTTTTCTGCTGCTTCAAGCATTTTAACATCACTGAGATTTTTTGGTCATACTTTGGGATAATGGAAATACTTCTTGACATGCAAACCCATGCTCTCTATACATGCTCTGGAGGACGACTGCTTTAGAAGATGCTGTAAGGGTGAGACAGTCACAGCGCATTTTTTTGATTGTCAAGTTTCAGTGTCTCCTTTTAGGCCTATTGTTAGAGTTTTGATAGATTTTGTTGGAAAATTGCACACTAGTGCAACAGCATTTTGATCAAAAATTGTCTTTACTTGGTTGAAATGGAATTCAGGGCTTAAGCAGGCTAAAGAAAACCTCAAAAATTCCAGTACAAGTTCAGAAAATCATGCAAATCTGCAGCTATCACACTTTGAGAATTTGAAATGATAAAGACCACACAAATTGTTTAATGAAAAATCTTCAAGCAAAGCTTCATTTTTTCCCTTTGGAGAACTGGAATTTCTTCATCTTACTGAAATCCTTGTCTATGGCACTGGTCATTTTCATTTCTTCCCATAAAACAAAAAAATTACCTTTTTTTTCCCAACTGTAATCTACTCTGCAAATACAAACAAATGCACATACTTATTGAACTCCTACCAAAGTTAAAAACCCATCTTTGAGCTGTTGCAACAATGCAATCTGAGGTGAATGCAGGAAAGGAAGATTTTGCATCCAAGGAGGCTGCTTGCAGCTGTGCTGGAATTGTCCAGCAAAACAAGGAAAATGATCTTTTGTTAATACAAAATATGAAGCCACTTTTTTAGTTCATTATTTGGTTCAATCTAAAGTGCTTTAACAGTTGTACAAAATTAAGTTTTTATACATACACTCACCAGAAATTCAGATGCGAGCATGAAGCAGTTTGGGTTTGTTTTCTATCAGACCTCAGTGATTAACAGGTGGACAACATCTGACTTTTGTATATTTTAAAAAATCTAGAAATGTTTAGTCTATTCATGTAGAGTCTTAAGAAAAAAATCCCCTCATTTTCAAAAAACGTTTCTGCATGAAATTTTGATGCTTCTGTATATGTGTTGCTTTGGGGCTAATTTAGCTTAGAGCTGCCAATTGAAACATGAAGTGTTTAGCAAAAAATGTGCTTCTCTAATCTTACATGGTATTCAGAGAAGCATCTGCAGTTTGTTTTGTTGTGGTATTTAGATACATATTCAATTTCTTTCCTCAGCAAGTCCAGTTTTTCTTTCATAGTTAAAACTGGCAGCTGAGTTTACAACATAGAGACTGGTCTGGACAAGAAGTACTACAAGAATTAATCTGGACTGGAGATAGCTGCATCTGAAAAGATGATCATAGAAATGTGTAGGTGGAGCCCCTGACTGGGGGTAGGAGACATATTTTCATTTGGTGCAAAAAGCTGAATGTTTCATAAATATCTGGGACTTCTGCTGTAGTCTGCAAAACTGTTTGTAGAAACTCTCCACAACAGACACACCCAGAAGATCACCAACCCTGTCTGCTGGACCCAGAGCCAGGAATCCCATGCCAGGAATCCCATGCTTTTCCTGCCTGTGCCCTAGTTTCTGATTAGTTTTAACTTCCTTTTATTTTCACTTATAAATCTCCCCAGACATTTGTATCCTATGTCTTAACTCATCGATAGTTTAGGACGTACCTGCCTCACAAAAAAAAAAAAAA
>VZRX01001258.1:134633-215856 GCA_013398075.1 Notiomystis cincta
TACCCCATGGATAGTTTAGGACTTACCTCCCCCAAAAAAAAAAAAAAAAAAAAAATCCCCAAATAAACCAGCAAATGGGGTTATTTTTAAGTAGTCTCCTGGCACCCAGGTGTGCCCACTTAGCTTTGCTGTGCATGGGAGGAAATGTGCTGAGCAGTATGGCACTGACTGCAGGGCTGTTACTGCATCCCATCATTGCTGCTTCAGCAGGAGCCCCTTTCTCTGCTGTCTGTTTTGTTGTGGAACTGGAGGCTGCTGGTCCTGCCGAGGGGGAGGGGGTGCTGTGTGGGCAAACACCAGAGCTCAGGGCAGGGCAAGGCAGTGGGGAAGGGGGAAAGGCCCCACAGAGCCTGGAGGGCTGCCGGGAAAAGGGATGAGGCAGCTTGGGAGCGGTGTGGTGATGCTCCCTATGGCACAGCTCAGTAAGGCAGGAGTGGTGGGGTGGAGAAGGAGAAGCCTGCAAATCTTTCATGGAAAAATACCCCATTCTTTCCAGCTAGCTCAATGGCTTCCCTTCATTAACTTGGATAATTTGTTTCATCCCATGTGATTTTGAAGATGAAGTGCCATACCTGGACTCTAGCTCAGTAAATCTCAAACTTATCTCAGTTAGACTTGTGGAACAAAATCATTTCTATATAAAGCAGTGTTTTATGTGCTAACTCATATATGGAAAGCTGGGGAAGGAAAATACGAGTTCTGATACTTGATCTCCTTGAAATCCTGCAGGTATAGCGATGGTATATTTCAAAAAACTGCCTTACTGAGAAAAAAATCTTCTATTATTCAAACCCTTGCTACCTGATTTGAATTTATGACTGTCTAAACATGCTGTGTGGCTGAATTACAAAGCATGTGTGTGTATGAGACCTGGTGACTGTGGGAAGCAAGTACCAGTGATACACCAGGTAAAGAATGATCAAAACCAGGAGCTGATGTGACCAGTGGACTGTAATGGATGTAAGTAGTTTGAGTGCTTGTCATCTATCCACACAATCCCTAATGCTGGCAGCCTGTGGAAAGTGATGCGTGGGAAACTAGTGCAAAGTGCTGATTTATTTTATACTAATGGGGAAAAGTCCATATTGTTCAAATTAAATCCTAAAGCAGAAACAAATCATCCAGCCAAAGCCCATCCTATGGAGTTTCATTGAAACAGTTAGTGGTCTCTTTCATGACCTCAAAGTAAAAATTAAACAATGTTAGGGGCTGCTGTTTTCAAGTGCTTCTGGCTGCTGAAAGCAGCTGAGATTCTCCTACAGATGGCTATTTAAGTTAAAAGCCAAATGGGGAGATCACAGCAATTAGTGTACATTGGCTTCTAACTGCACCAGAGTGAATAATGTGGGAGAAGGGAGCCAGGACTCTGCCTCGGCCTGTGCTTTTTCCCACCAGAGGCTGAGTACCAGCAGTTCTTCTCAATTAAAAAAGAAGAGAGAGCGGGGGGAATTTCTTGCTGCTGCTTCACTTGAACAAAATAAAAGAGTTTTTGAATAAAATAAAAGAGATCATGCAAAGATGGGCTAAAGTGGGAGTGGGAGGAAAGAAAAAAATATTTCAAAGAGAAGAACAGCCCACTTCAGGGCTCTCCAAGTGGATCTGTAGTACAATGTTTCTCCTACTTTTGCCATAAACTGCCTCCCCAGAGGCTCACTGCAGGCTTGTCGCTCTCTCAGGCTTTTTTTTTATGTAGCCTGAAGCCTAGAAAAGTGTAATAGGACTTCATTATTTTTATTTCAAAAGAACTGAAGGGAGAAGAGATTTATCATCTTGGAGATTTAGAATTTCCTGAGGAAAAACAGAGGGGCAGAAGGCTTATGAATTAACTTTTTTTTTTTACTCATTTGTGCAAGAGATACAAAACTATGCAATAGTATAACTCCCATTTCACTAAAATTCTTACAACATTGTCCTGTGAGGTACTTACTCCTGAAGGTCTCTGAATGTTCATTTTTCCGGAAGTTTCTGGCTGTCCACTGGAATGACTTGGAGCAGTGAGATGACGTTGGAAGATACTGATCAGAGAACTGGTCTCAGATTTCAAGTCAGAAAATGTCTCTCGAGAATGATCAAGAACAAGCCCAGCATTTTTTCCTTCAGGTCTTTTTCTTGGGGTGGATGGAAAACAATGGCAACATGTTTGTGTGTCATGGTTTTTGTTGAAGCAGACACTCGGCTTTTGCCTCTCCCAGATGGAATGACATAAATGTGATTGCCTTATGCTCTTCCATGGCTTGTCATTACCACCTTGGGACTAGTAATCTGTAAATTAGAATTTATTCTGTTGGTGCTCCAGTGAAAAGGTTTATTTGTGAAAATTTAAAAATGGGGATTGCTTTCTACACTGCTATTATAGTCTCCTTAAAAATGAGGAATGAGGAGCCCACAGCTAATAAATCCAGAAAAGAAATGCTCTAATTTTGTGCAAAGGGTGGCTAGGGGACAGTGCTCAGTAATCTTTGAGTGGTCATGGTGATGGGGTGGATTCCTGAGGACTGGTAGCCAGCAAGGATTTATGATAAGCCAACCTTCACCAACCCATCACTCCAATGTAATGTCTGGATTGGTGGAGGAGAGCAGAGCAGTGGATGTTGTTTACCTCAACCGTAGCAGGGCTCTCAACTCTGTCTCCCCAAACTTCCTCATGGATGAGCTGATGAAATACAGACTGAGAAAGTGGACTAAGAACCAGCTGAGGCACTGGGATCACCAGCTCTGCGTCCAGTTGGAAGCCAAGGGGGTCCCTGAGGGGTCAGTGCAGAATTGAAACTGTGAAACACGTCCTGGCCCTTGATGGCATCTGACAACTCTGCATACCCACACAAGGGAGGTGCAAGGGGACACAGACTGCAGCAATGCCCAAGGCACAGCCAACTATCTCAGGATTTAACAGTACAGATCACTTCAAGTGGAGGTTGCTGGGGTCACAGGGGGAAGCAACATTTGTGTGGCAGAAAGTCTCAAGCTGATTGTAAAGCCAGAGAATAGAATAAATGGATGCCAGCCAGCTGTGGGAGCTGGTGACAAAGACAAGAGGCTGTGGAGCTGACCCTTGACACTGGCAGTTGCAGTTGCCTGGCACAAAACCTCCCCTGTTGCTGCAAGAGAAAGACTGGGAACAACTGCTGGTGCCAGCAGGGCGTTGGGGAGAAGCCAAGCCGAGCTGCATTTCCATTGGAATTTATTTACTGACAGACCCGAGATGCAAAGCAGGGAGCTCAGCGTGGCAGTGGGCAGTAGAACTGAGGGTTTGCACCACTTCATGCAGCACAGGAGGCTGTTTGAGACCATGGCTGCTTGTGGGGGCAACTACAACATCACAAACCAGCTCTTTGGAGGGCTTGGAACCAACGGGATCCTTCATTGTTCTCGGGACAACTGAAGGTGCAATCTCAACCGACCTTCTTTTCCTCTTGATTGGAATGGGCCTTCCAGCCACCTTCTCTATGGTATGTTTTGCTAAAGAATTACAGCACCCTGACCTAACCATTTCTTTGAAAAATTCTGGGAAGTGTCTTAATATAGGAGGATATATGCTTTTTTATATTAACAGAACGTCCCCTGTGACAGAGTGTTCACACAGCAGTGTAGCAAAGTGCTTGCCCAAATTCTGCAAAAAGGTGGACAGTCCTGAGGTGGACAGTTTTGAGTAGGAATTGTATACACACATTTTGGACTGGAAATTGTTCTCTACAGTGCAAAACACAGACACACAGACACATCCCCCATCTCCCCCACCCCTTTTTCCTAGGAAATGCAAACTCCAGTTTAATAAACATACAGAGAATATGGGATTAAATAAACCTTTCTGCAACTTGGTGATTGGGAGTATTGAGCATCCTAACTGTGTTAACATTAATACTATCTTTTAATGCAATTTGGGATTGAAATTCAGATGAATGATAGAAAAAAAGATAATTCAGGGATAAATTAAAATCAGCTATGCCTTTAACACCAGTTGTTTCTAAATGAGATTGAGGTGTTTGTGTATATACAAGCAGCGTGTTGATTATGAGATGAGTTATAAAGATTAACACTTCCTTATGCTTTGAGGTGTTGGGAGGAATTTCTGATTTGAAAGGGTGGCATCCTTTTTTTTGTATATGTATAGATACTATATAGACTATCAGAATTCTGCAGAGAGAGTAGTGAAAAAATACTGACTTCCTTTATGTCTGTTATATAGAGAAATATAACTGCAGAAAGCAAATCCACAACACCTTACACATCATCTATGAAGGAGATCCAGTGGGTCTGTAGAACTTTTGAAAAATGCTAAACACAACATAAACCAAACAACATAAATGATAAATCCAAGAATAATGTTTTTACAAATTCCTTCATATTTTTGCAGTAGTTCATAGAAAGGAGAGTAACAGTTGATAAACAATAGCTGTTAAAATTATTTTCTTAAAATAAAATAAATATTTAGCTTAAAGTGAAATTAAGTCATGGGATGACATTCAGCAATGCACACTGAACTAATTTATTAACCCTGGAGAAGGAAGCCATTGCAGAACGAAGTGAACACAACCCACACTGGAGGGCAGTGTTGGCTGCTGGAATTACTGTCAGTTCCTGTTAACCCAAAGGGTTTGTGCAACCTGGCTTTTGGAAAGGCTGGGTGTCCCAGCAGGGGGGTTCTGTGCTTTGGAAAGTTAAGTATACAGCCATCTGCCTCACGTGCTTAGACATCATAGGTAAGAATTCCCCTTCAGGAGGAACTTGGGTATTATTGTTGTCTTCATCCATGGCAGTACCCGAAAGATTTTTGTGATCTTGTAGCTTCAGTCATGCACTTCAACCTATGTTTAACACAACTAATGTATGGAATAAATAGCTTCCAGATGCAAATGATTTGCAGGAGAATTTTGATACATGTGAGGAACCAGAGGGATTGTAATAACGCAGTCCCAAGTAAAAGGGAAAGCCCTGAATTGTTCTAGCTGAAACAAGTTGTCCTGCTAAACATCAAATGTCTGCAAAACAGCTGGGGAAAAAAGTATTTATGAAAGAATAATATTAATTGGAAGACTTGATCAGCTCAGTGTTCCCCCTTCTCGTGTTTCCTTCTGAGACATTGCAACACCTATCACGATCACACTTAACTGTCTCAATGTCTTGTTGTATCAATGCGTTCCCAAAGCAAATAACTTTCAGCTTAGTAACAAAGTCTTAACAATTCCAGCCATATATGTAAGCTAGAAGGGTACCAATCCATATATAATATAATTATGTATATATTTATTAAGGTAAATATCTTGGTATATAAGATCATGTTTAAAGTGTTTAGAAGAGGAAATAAAAAATCAAGAACGTAAATGTCTTTATTAGAGAAAAATGTGCAGCTGTTAAGCAAAACGGTTTATTATGTAAACATTGTTACAAAAGTAGTAACTCTCATACTAAAAAAAATAAACCAGAAACCAAAATGGGAGTAAACATCTTGTCCTGTGGCTTTATCAGCTGATAACTGGTGGTTAATTTCCTCCTCCCTAGATATGTCACACATGATTTGTACTTCTCAGCCTGCAAGTCAGAGGCAGGTGAAAGTCTCTGCTGAACATGTACTTAGGTATTTGTCAGAAGCTCTCCTGCCTACCTCTACCAACAAATAGAAATTGGCATTTCCAGGAAATGATCCAGCATAGCTTTTGCCAGATTTTATAACTTGTGTAAAGAGGTTGAGAAGGATATTCTCAGTAGCAACAACAATTTTTCCTTGAAACATTTTGCATTGCCGTGAGTAAGTGTGATACAGGAATACACACATTTACATATCAACCTGGCAGCCAGTACTACTTACACTTTCCTGCAGCTGTCATGTTGATGGTTCATTTTCACCCTTGGTAGCATTTTGTGAAGGTGTCAGTGCCAATGTCAATTCCCCTTAGCAGCAGGATTCTCTGTAAATAGAATCAAGCAGAATCTGTCATAAATCAGGGTGGGGTGAGGGGTGTTTTTAGAAACAATTTCTGAGATCGTAACTTTTCTACCCTTTTCCAAGTCAGAGTATTTTGAGACCTATCAAATGAGCAGAGGAAAAACACAGTGAAGGTTTTCTAGGTAGCACTGCATATTCTGCCAAAACACATTTTTAGTAGCTTCTTTTTTTTTTTTTTTNCTCAAGAGATTACCTGTCATGTTTCCATTCTCCTGTTGCTTTTGGTGGGCATTGTAGTGTAAGACCTCAAAGATCTGTGTCCATCAGGAATGGCCAGAGCATATTGGTAGGTTATTCACTGGTTTAGATGGAGATTCTCTCTTCCCCAAATTCAGAAGATGTATAAAACTGCATTTCGGGGGGCTGCTGTGCTCATTTGGAAATCCTTTCACACAGACCCTGGTCTTAGCCTTGGATTTCTGATTTCTCTCCTTTCTGATTTTAATTCTTCAAAGGCTTTTGTCATTGGAAAGCCCACTTTCAATTGTGAATGAAGATGAATTTCCTTACCAAAAGGAACTTGTGCTCACAACAAGACCCCACATGTGACTCTCCCCACCAAGTTTACTCTCAGCCCAGCACAAGCTCATCCCCTTTCCCTGGGTCAGAAGGGAGAGGTTCTTTTGGTCTTGGTGTAACCCCAACTCTGCTGACATCTTGCATATCTCTTTCCCAAGGCCACTGACTCAGGTGTAACACACCCCTGATCCTGGTGTCTGATCAGGAAATATAAGCTTGCCTCACTAAATTAGTCCCAAAATAGGTCTGAATTCCTTTAAAACAGGTTAATTATCGATCAACTACCTTAACATTGTCCTTGTTTCAGTCTTGGCTTTAGATCATCTGAGTAGATACTAATCCATCAGAAACAGGACTAACCATGCATTCCCAGTCTGCCACTGTCTCTTGTGTTCTCTCATGTAGAAGCCAAATGCCCTTTCTTTTCCCAACACTTTGATATGCCAGGCTTAGCTGCCTGTATATCCTGCTGCTTTGTGCTGATGTGCCTTTGGAAACAACAAAATATGGTAAGGATTGTTAGAAGACTCTTTAGGGGAATTTGACTCCATTTCTATACTCTAAAACACTCACTTCAGATCCTAAGAGCAGAGAAATTTAATTCCAATGGAGTTAATTCAAATGGAGAACTAAGCTGAAAACATTTTCAATCAGTTTTACTCTGTTGTGTCTTAGTGCTCCATTTGGATAATTAGGTACAGCTTCCTGAAGGAAACCAGGTCCTGTCATTAATGACAATCTGAATGTCTGCTGATTTCCAGAGCAGGTGTAAAAAGTAAAAATAAACTGAAGTTTTTAGTAAAGAGAGAACTTTGGTTATAGGTGAATTCAAATTTTCTGGCTTGTACATACAGAAGTTGTTTCCATATTGAAAAAGCTCTCCACTCCCCTGTTCCTGTTGTATGAAATGATCTGTAGTTTGCTTTAGTTGCTGTGCAATTGATTCCTAAAGATAATACCTTCTTTATGGTCACTGCCTGTGCTACAAGTCAGAAAGAAGCCTTTACACTAAGCTAGCCCAAAATCTTTTTGATCCTTTTCAAGTCTAGCTGTAAACAATGAAAGAATCAAATATTCTCAGACTTCAAATGGCCCAGGACAACCTTCCTTTCCTTCATTATCTGGAGACAAGGCTTTCATTTTGTAGCCAAATAAGCATCAAAGGATCACAAACTTGGAAACAGAAAGTTATGGAGGATTATGTGGAACGACTGCAATGAACCCTTTAATTATTATCATTATGAGAGTCAGTGCAATAGTCCTTTGGCAGCTCCTACTTCAGCATTTGTAACAGACAGAGACACTGGTAAATGAAACATTATGGGATTCATTAAGTGTAATTTTATAGGTTGTAACTAAAACCATTGACACTCAATAGAAATTTTTAATACAATGCCTTTTGTTGCACATTATATTGAAAATTGTATGTATATCCAAGAGAGTTTGGTCATGGTTATGTTTCTGTTAACAGTGATTAAGGGCAAAATAACATTTCTTTTACCACATAGTTCAACAAATTAACTGCACAGAGAGACCAAATTCTAATCCAAGAACTATTTCCACGTAAGCAAGGAACAATTGCTAAATACTGCTGAGCCAGCCAACAGAGAACCAGTGTGTGCCAGAAAAGTAACAAATGAAGCCCTGCCCTGTGCACTGCTGTAGGAACCACTGAGAACATCACGACTCTGGGTGTTCCTAATGGGGTGCCAGGAATCTTTCTTCTTTCCCGGTGGTCAGGGCAAGATGCAGAGCGGCTTGTCATTGGACAAGGAAAGAAAATGTGATTTTTCTCCTTTAGATAAACTGGAGAACACATGTTTTGCAGAGGCAAGAAAAGCAGGAAGAAAAAATCAGCATGGGAGTAGACAGAATCTTGATTTATGTAACTCTCTTTTGAAGGACAGGACCCCCTTAGGTTCAGTCAGGGCCTTGAAATAATTTCTTATGCAAACCAACCTGAGCTCAAAGCCAATAGAAAATATTTCTTTTTAGAAGTCCCCTAGCTTTTAGTAGAGGGGTGAGCTGGGGACAGGTGAGCTGATGTGAGAAGAAAACACTGTGGTATCACCACTTCAGGGCTTGTCTCTCCCAGTGCAATGTGGCCAAGAACCTGGAAAAGGCTTCCTGGCATCTCCAGGTGAGAACATCTCATTCCTCTCTAGAATTTTTATTTTATCATGTTTTAGCAAAGCACAATGCAGAACTGGGGAACCTCTATACTGTAGCCTAAGACCATTAGTGAGGATTATTTGGATTAAAACCTTCCTCTCCCTGTTACAGTAGAATCTAATCAGAAAGGCAGCTGAGCCTTTGCCCTACCATACTGCTTCTTATCTGTAAGAGCTGGCATTTGTTGGACCTGGACTGAAATGGTTTGGCTGCTTAAAGTGATGGAAGCCAACAATTTCTGTATTGCTAAGCTTTTAAAACAAATAATGATCACATTGTCAATCCTGTTGAAATGCACACTTACACCTCAAAAAAAGAAAGAGGAAAGATTAGCACTACACAGCAGAGCATTTGCAGAAATACAATAAACCCCTGATGGCAGCTGGGGGATGAAACAAAATCAGCCTTCCTGGGAGAGACAGTGCATCCCCTCCTGACCAGGAGCTGCTGCTGATAACCCACCTGCACTGTACCCTGGTGAGCCAAGCTCTGTTTCACACACTTGGGCACAGATTAGTCAAGAGACTCCCTAAAGCTGAGGAAGTGGACACCTGGCAGTACAAAAACTGTCCACACCTGCTCCTAACCCCGGTGAGACAACAATGCCACCTCATCTGTGGGGCTGGGGGCAGCTGGGGGGGGCAGAGTTACTCAAATGCCAACCCCTAAGGTGCAGACCCCAGGAAAACAGACATGGGGAACTCCAGACCAGCAGCTTCACCTCCAAAGACTCCCCCCTGGTTTTTTGCAGCTCTGTATTTAGCCAAACTGATTTCTGTATCCCTTCACTGGACTTACTTGACTCCTCTTCTTTCTGCCTTTCTTCATCAAGCCACAGGAAAACAACTGCTCTGAATGGAACATGGAAATTGCCTGGAAAAGTTAAACTTCTGCAGCCTCTCAAGAGCTTCCCTTCCTTTCTATGCTACTGTCACCAACACTGACATGAAATTATCATGGGCAGAACTTGATGTCTTTGCATACATTAGATTATTTGAACAGACACCTCAATGTACAGTCACAGAAGACACTGGACTACTAAAACTGAAAATAATAATGATGAATCCATAGCTTTGGCTTCACTTCTGCAATCTGAGTTTTTCTGTGGAGGCTTTACCATCTTCCCCTGGAGTCACCAGCTGTGACAGCCCAGCTGTAGGACCAGCTGAGTCTGGAGTTACCTCACCCAGGGTAGGCTCCTGTCCCAGCAGCTCTCCCTGTGCAGACAAGGCTCTCCTCAGCTCAGCCTCTCCCAGCAGCTCCAGCCTTACCTGCAGTTTCCCTGGAGAGACGACTTCTTACTCTCAGCTTGCAGAGGCAGGAGTAAGAATTTGGATTTGAAGCTGTTCCTGTTGATCTACAGGGATGGAAGGGAAAGGAGACATCAGTGCCTTCCCTTCCCTCCCTTGCAGACAAGCAGAGAATTACCTTGCAGACAGGCTTTCTGACAAGGAATATCACCAACCCCCTGTGCCCTGCCCAGCAGCTGAGAGGGAGCCTTTCAGGGAGCCCTTGGGGACCATGGACAGACTGTGCAGCTGCTTTGTCCAAAGGCTGCAGGCTGAGGCATTCAGTGAAAAGAGGTGGCAAGAAGTTAAATTCTGTGACTTGCACATTTTGAGCAGTGATGGAAACTCAGGGAGGCTCTTTACCAGTCCAGACAGGAGAACTCTTGGAGCGGGGCCTCTGCAACAGGAATTTCACAGGTAAATTATTGGTTAATGGGATAAGAAAAACCAAACTGACACAGGAATTCAATAGCCAGAGAAAGCCACAGCAGCCCAACCCATCTCTATGATTCACAAATTCTTTACTGTTCCTTCAAAGTACAGCTGATTCCTGAAAGAATTTATGTGAGAAAAGGCTTCTGCACACCTCGTAATCCCCTCAAATGGTGAATCAGTGTGTTATTAAATCATCTCAGTCAAATAGACACAATTAATCTAAAAAAAAATGAAAATCAACACACCATTTATGAGGCACAAACCATCAATTCCAAGAATTCATATTTTGCTGAACAAATCAGGGAGATGACTTGTTCACCTCAATGACAAAAAATAATTACCAGATTACTTTTTTCATGAGAGCAGATTCCTGCAGCTCTGTTGCTCTGACTACCTGTCAGCTGCACAATCTTCTTTCACATTTGATTGCTACCCTGCAACTCCACGTCCCAAAACTTTCTGTGAAAAGAGGGAATCCCTTATTAAATTCCTATTTAGGATAGTTTCCAGTCACAACAGTAACAGCACATTTTGCTGCCTGCCCCCATCCAAGACACAAGAGCTACTCCCCAGCCTCCTTCCACTTAACCCAGTTTCCCAGCCTCAGCTTCCACAGTTACTGGAAATAAAATCAGAGGTTCAGTTGCATTTCACATATTTTTTGTGTTATTACAGAATTTTCTACTTCCTCAGCTTTAAACACACATTGGTGTTTTAAAGGATATAAACTCTTGTGTCCCATTTTCCCATGCTTACTGCTGGATTTATGAGGAGAATTAATTTGCTCATGGAGCACTTAAAAAAATATTTTAAAAAATTCCACATTTATTTCTTAACCAATATTCTTGCAAAGAAGTTTGCCATTTTCCAGTTGCCAGCACTCACTGCACACTTGAGGTGTCCTGTCCCACTCACACAGTGCCAAGGAATCACTGAGATAAACAGGGATGCACCAGGACCATGCCTGAACTGTGCTGTGTCAGCTACCAAATTGCAGTGTGGGATTTTCTGTTTTCCAGGGCAAATCTTGCCCTGACACAAAATAACAGCAGGGGGAAGTAATGCCTCTGTCTGGAGTGATTCTTCTCCTCCACTGGCTACAGAAATACAACAAACTGTTCGCCTCTCATTTAATAATCCTCACAGAAAACCCACTGGCTGTCAGGAGGCAGGCTTGGCTAAAATAAATGCTGCACCCATGATCTGCAGATTTCTCTTCCCCTTTTACCTCAGCCAGACTGTTTAGTCTAATCTACTACCTGCACTCAGCTTACTGTTTGACTTAGCACTGAATATAATCAAAAGGCTCATTTCTCCCAGCTGTGCAGGAGAAATCTTTTCTAAGATCTTGGGCATTGACTTGAAGACTTACACCCCTAATGCCCCCCCAGCTCTGATTTGCCTGCACACGATTTCATGTCCTGACTGGGCTACTTTTTGCCCACAATCTCCCTGGCCCAAAGGATTCCAACCACTCCCAGGCACTGCATTGTTTAACTGATGACTCCTTTACAATCCTTAAGCTGATGGTATTTTCTGATTCTTTCAAATGAAAATTTAGACAAAGACTTGAATTTACCACACTATAGTTTCCAAGTGAAAAGGTACAGCAGGCTTCTGAGACAAAACCCTCCACAATCAACAAGTGAAAAACAGATTAATTTTATTACTTGGAAACTGAAAAAAACCCAACCTGATCTAAACTATTTTTTCCATTTACAAGTATTTCTTCATATGCAACTGGCCAGCAGTAAAATCAAGACTTTGCTAAAAAATCTACAAATTTTGCAAATGCCTCTGACAGTGTAAAATATGGCATTAATGCTACAATATAAAATGCTAGACCCAAAACCCCCTTAACCTCAGCAATGCTGAGCAGGAGAGGAGAAAAGCCCAGCAGGAACCCTGGGAACCCTGTACCTTTACAAAATACATCACAAAGTAGCTCTTGTAACACGCACAAGTTTCAGGAACACAAAGTTTATGCAAACACATTCAGAAAGGTTGATAATGGCCCAGGAACACTGTTGGCTTTTTGTGACAGGGGTTGCTGAAACTGCAGTTAATGTAAGGAAAGCATAGGCTGCCAAGGAGATATTTTAGTGTTTGGAGAGCAGCACAGGGCTGAGGAAGTGCAATCGACTTTAACTCAGCTGTTTTGCCAGAAATGACATTTGTCTTTGAAAAGGATAAGCCAAGCCAAAGACAGAATGCAAGCTCATGTATAATCAATAACAAATCTCAAAATAAATTAAACAGGGTTGCAAAATTAGGTTTGGGCAATAAAGACTCGATAATTAAACAAATGGCAACAAAGCATTATTGGAAAAATATTTTTGGCTGTGTTAGCCCAGGGGGGCCTCTGCCCTGGGCAGAAAGCCAAGCAGGGCAGCCGACACTTGCTAGAGCCCCACATCCTGCCTGGCTTTTGGATGCCCTCCCTGCTGGCACGTTGAACCCTATTTCCATCCCACCCCCAAAATTAACCCTCCCTGCTTTGCCCCAGCCCTGCCCTGGCCACAGTCCAGGAGTGCATTTCTATGCACAGCACCTGTAGCAGCAGCGTTTCTAGTGGGTGTCAGTCTCACCAACAATTTACACCGTGCATGAGAAAACCTCATCCATTATTAGCAAACATCCTGGGGGCAAAGCCTGGTGCAGAACAGACTCGAATTACACACACAAACTGCATCCCAATAGTGCACAGAGAGGCCAAAACCATTCTTCCAAGGAACAACTTGGAAAACAAAAAGGGGGAAAAGCCTCCAAGGAGAAATACAAGGACATGGCAAAGGGATCTCCTTGCACAACCAACAAGACAGTGGGATCCCACCAAACAGTGGGATTCCCTGTGGGAAATCCTCCTCACAGCCCTTCAGACACCAATCCACAAATAGAGCCCTGCAACACCTTTGTGGCAGACACAGAGCAGGACCCTTCAGCCACCACTTCTGAGCCTTGTCTCCTGTTATTTACCTTGCTGGAAACGAACCTGTGGCATGTCCCGGTCAGGGAGAGCTCAGAGCCAGGCTCTGCTGGCTGCCAGCAGCTGGCCCAGCACAGCCTTCCCTGGACCAGTTTTGGGAGGGTAGGAGGAACATGTCCCGAGTTGTGATGCTCCTGCCACTCTCTGAGCATCTACATTTGCACCATTTTTGGTCGTTAAGGAAAGGGTAAAGGGCGACAAACAGGGCAGCAAAGGGAACAAGAGACTTCTTGTACAGAAATTCATACCTAAACCTCATTCAGAAGGGAAACACTATGGCCATTCAGAGAAAAGCTACACTAGAATTTCTCTGCAAGAAGCTGAGAACACAAGGACTCTTGAAACACCTCATAACAAACATTCATTTATTGTTTATTTCCCCCATATGAATCAACCATCTCAGAAATTCCATCACACGCAGGGCAGAAAAAGGTTATATACAAGAGGGACATACATCCCCAAAATAAGATGTACAGATTTATCATGGGAACCAAGAGGGAGGGGAGAAGACAAAACCAAAAACAAGGACGTTGCAGTCAGACTTTGACTTTCAGTTACAGAAGAGATCTCTATCTCCATGTAAGTGGGGTTTTCAACTATTAAATAAATGGCATCTTAAAAATAGAACATTTGACAATTTCAACACATGTATTATTATTTCTTTTAAATAAATATTGCATGGAAATGATGCTGCTTTGCCACCATAGCTGCCTCCTTTCCTTCTGGGATTAAACAATCACCCCTGGTTTTCCTTGGATTAATGGTTTGCTTCTTAATGGCAAATGCTATTTCCTCCACTGCTATGTTTTGATTTCTGTTTTTATTTATTTTTTGTTTGTTTTTTTAAAGGCCTGAATAGGCCCAGGTGAAAATGATGAGCTTCCTTCCTAACCCTCTGCAGGTCTCTGACCTGGCTCAAGGTTGAAACATGATGGCTTTTTTAAAAAATTCCTATTATTTGAACAGTTTTCTCTGTGTCCTGAAACAAAACCTAGCTTCCTGCTGTGGAGCTTGGGAGTGATGCTTCCACAGATTGCTTTCAAAATGAGAGCCCCCCAAGGAGCCCCACACATACCTGTGACACAAACTGCCTGTGATGTTCTTCCCCCCAAAGCCCAGGGGAGTTTGCCCTGGGAATGGGAGCAGCTCTCACACAACCACTTCTGCACAGCACGGCACCTCTCCGGTGGGGACCTGGCTGGGCAGCAGGGAGCACAGGGATGCAACAGAAAGAAAGTACCAGGACACTCCTGTCCCTGCTGCTCCTTAGGCTTCCCCCTAACACTCTGCTACGCTTCCTGCAGGCTCCCACAGTGGTTTCCAGGTTCAATAAAGCTTTCATCCTTCCTCCTCCTCCTTAGCTGGTGATCCTCGAAAGAGCTTTGTCTGAAGACAAAGTCCGAAGGTGGCATCGATCCACCAGTCTGGGATCGAGTTCCAAAGTGCACATCAGCCTCCAGGCTGGCTGCCCAGCCCCAAGCTTCCTGAGAACAAAACAGCTAATGCTGAGCCCTTCTCTGTCCCTGCTTACTGTGAGCACTCCCTGCTCCAGGGGGGAGGAGTGCAAGCAAAGCTTGATAGGTAAAATGGGGAGGGGGGATATGGATCTTCCTTCCATTTGTTAGGACAGCTCATCCCTGAAATGCTCTGAGGCTTTTAACAAAGTGAACATAAAAGGCCAGTCCTTTCAAGGTGCAGAAAGGCCCAGCCATGATCCTGGTGGTCCTGCACTGCCAGGAAATGTGATAGGAGAGCTCCCCTGTGCTTGGGACCAGCATGATCCCATCACCTCCTCCCAGAGCCAAGAGGAGTCCAGGCTTCCCCACAGCAGAGGACCATTTCTACAGAAACTACTTTTAGAAATGCAGAAACACTACTTTTGCTGATATTTATTCACTGTCCATTTCCATGAGCCTCAAACCCATGAGCAGGTACTTTTACAAAGTGGGTACTGCTGCACATCTGCAGTGAAATTATGTGGGAAAGGGAGATAATTCTTTCTCGTAAACACAGTTGTTTTGGGGTACCATCCTTCTCTTCACCAGTCCCAGGGATCTGTTCTGTCAGAGAGAGGGTGAGGGATGTGAGAGGGGACCAGTGGGCTAAGGCACACTATTATGTATGAGGATGGCAGGATGCTGCTGTCACACAAGGAATCTTTGGGTGGAGAAGGGTCTCACTGAACACACAAATGTCATGGGTGCTGCCTTCACTGATACTGTGACAAGGGAAAATGCTTGCAAACAGCTCCTTAATCCCTTGCTTGTTCCCTTGACAGGTTTCTAAGTCACTGGGCTCATCCTATATGGCATGGCTGAGAGAACACATGAGTTGTCTCCCACATGAAGGGGACCCCAATTAGGTACAAATCCTAAGGGTCACCAAGACCCTCAATGCTTGCAGGCAAATATCCAAATACAAAATTTATCTTATGTTCCACATTCAGCCACTTAATCCTTCCTTAATCAAAAGCAATTCCTTCCCATGGAAGCTCTCAGAATAATGTCCAAGTAATCACAGTGAACCAGTGCAGCTTTCCAGCCCCACCCACTGAATGACAAAACACAGCCCAACAACAAATCCTCATGGTGACATCTCTCAGCAGAGGCAGAGCTGTTCCAAACACACCACCCCAACTGTGTTTGGCTTGCAAGGCCAAAGCTGAGCCAACCCCTCAGTAACAGAGCTGGGGTGCCTGGGGGATGGATGGATGTGAGAGCATAGCAAGGAGGACCAAAGCAGCGATGACTTGAAAAGTAAACTTGCAGCACTGAAGGCAGTGGCTTCCTCAGTTCTGTCAGCTGGCTGACAAAAGCAGGAGGGTGAGGTTGGAAAGCAGGCAGAGCAGATCCTTTTGCTGTTTTTCCTGTAACATAATGCTGTTCAGTGCTTGATGAGGTTGCTACTTGCTCTCTGAGGAACAAAGACACCAAAGATTGCATCTCTGCTTGCAGAAACAACTCCTCTGGCATGTTGTCTGGGCACACAATTGCTGCAGACCATGGGATGTTGCATAACCACCTCTGGAGGCAGATTTCCTTCTTGTCAGCATCATGTGCAATTATTGTCCTGCTGGTTATTTGTAACAGAAATGTTTATAGACCATCAATACATCGGGCCACTCAGACAATTCATTGCACTTCATCGTTTTAAAGGAAGGTGCCATCCTCCATCTCTTCTTTTTCAAGGTAGCAAAGTGCTACCCTAGAAAAACACAGTTCAAGGGTTTTCCAGTGTAACCAGATAACTTCCAACTTTATTTAAAATATTTTCCCTTGCAGGTGCTTTGTACTGAAGAATTAAAAAAAAAAATTAAACTGTTTCTGAGGCTTCAAAAGTGCAAAAAAACTTCAAGGTATTTAACCACCTGGAGAACCAGTTAAGGCATATTTGCTTCCAGTCTCAGCCACTGTAATCCCTGTCTGATGTAGTGTACCAGGTCTGTCAGGCTACTGGTCAGTGCCAGAGCACTCGTCGCTCTGCTGAGTTCTGCAAAAAACTCTGGGGAAAAAGGGAGAGAGGGAGAAAACATTTGGTTGGTTTCATGTACCACACATATACCATTGGCACATCTGACAGACAAGGAGTGACAGCAGCAGCTCACAGTCAGCTGGCCAGTCCTGTTAGACAGTGCTAGTGCAGACAGCTCAGCAGTGTCCCAGGGCTGGGAAGGGTGACAAGCACAGCAGGCAAGGCAGGCAACAGGAAACATATTTACACACACTGAACCACTTCTTCATGTCCTGACTTTAAAGGACACAGGGACTCTGTGGTAGGTGGGCAAAGGTTTGAGTGTTCACACCACAGTCCCTACTTCAAGCTTCCTCCAAATTTGGAACAGGCCAAATTTGAGTGTCTTCCTGAGCAACACTCGAGAGGCACACACAGCTGTGGTCCCTTTCCTTCATCCATCCTCAGACCTTGGAGACATCAGGATTTCTCTATTTGTGTAGCTTTCCAGGCTATACAGCTCTGATCTGGATTGCTGATAGCTGAGCATATCAGGCAGATCTCAATTCCTCCCACCCCACCCCAACTCCAGGCATCCTGCTGCTCCTCCTGCACAGGAAGTGGCTCCTGCTGCACACCTGACTCTGCCACAAGGGGCTGGCAGGCTGCAAGCCCTGCTCTGTGCTGGCCATCATCTGTGCAAGTGACCATGAGCTGTGGGAAATTCACACCTATTCCTTTGCAGTCACCTTTCCAAGGCATTCCTGCATGACCTGTCTCCCACTGACATGGGCCCAGCTTCAGCTCAACCATGGTGCTAAACACCTTTTCAGAAACTGGTCATTCTCAGCTCTCCTTTCTGACACACAAAGATTGAAGCTAGAGATGAAAAATCTATGCTTGGCTGTGCAAGGAGCTCTTCAGAAGCAGAGTGCACAACGTTTCCTTTCTAATGCTGCCCAGTACAGAAGCAGAGAACACATTCCCTCTGATTTTCCTGCTTTTGTTTACAGAATGCATGCTCTCCACGGGGACTGGAAGGAATTCAAAGCCCCTGGTCAGAGCAAATAAAAGATAACCTGATCTGTCACCACAGCATCATGTGAAAGGAGAGGGACCTCACATCCATGCCTGCAGCCTCAGCTTGTCCTTGCTGGGGGAGATCAGAGGCTGAAGAAAACCTGTTACAGCCTCGTGATCCACGGTGCTGCTCTGAATTCCAGTGAGGAGCTGAGAGCTGATATTGGACCCTCCAGAAGGCACTTCAGCTCTGCACAAGTGCCTTGGACAGCAGTTACAACTCACTGCTTCCCAATACCCAAGGACTTCTCTGGTTATAAGATCTTCATAGCTAAAGGCTGCTGCTCTTTCTTCCTCTTCTTTCTTATGCCCTATGAATTGCATAAAAGAATCATGGATGTGACCTTTTTTATTTATTTTGCATTCTCACTCTCTGTACCTCTTTCTATTACACTGATTTATCAGTAAGTTCCAGTTATGAAATGCCTCCACTGTCCTGGACAGTGACAACACCACCAAGCCTACATGAATATTTACTGGTGTCCTTCACAGACCCAGTCCCTAGAGGGTATTCAGTACCTCACTCATCATCCCCCTACATCAGGGCCAGCAACACAGAGCACGTTTTGAATTTAGGCTTGACTGATGCAAGGCTGTGCTCAGGCTGCCCTCCCACACATTTTCCTCCATGACTCACTCCTCTGGCTTCTTAGCAGCATCCACTGCTTCTATGTGACAGTCTTTTATCAGCCTTTTGAGGACAGAATTGAAAATACCACAACATGAACTGCTGCTGCCAGCACAGATTTTCTCAGAGGATAGCCAACAACCAGTTTTTTATTCAAAGGTGACCTGGAAAGCCTTTTGATTTTCAGCAACTGCCTCATTAGTGTGAAGATTTTTACAGCCTTCCAACAATCCAGCCAGGCACATTGTGCTCATATTCTTTTGCAAGTTTGCCAACAGGTCATGGCAATGCATCTCTTCACCCACACTGGCTCACAAAACTTTGTGTTGTATGGAAAATGACACTGCTAAGGCCATGTGGGATGGCAGGTCACAGGCTGGACTGCACCCACCCTGTGGCTTTTGTGTATTTACCACAGCTTGCAACCCAGGACAATACAACATTTTTAACAACAAAACTGTAAAATAAAAAAAAAGAAGTTGCAGCAATTCCAGGAATTGCTGCTGGCAAATACTGGGCACGTGCCCAGCAAGGACCCAAATTCAAGTGCTGCTCAGCTTCTGTGTTAGGCAGAGAAGCCAGCTTCACCATTTTCAAGAGAAAATGACCTGGAAGTTTGACAAAAACTAAAACACAAGGCTACAGGCCAAAACGATGTTTTTAAACAAAGTGAACCAGCTCAGAAAAGCTCAGTGCCCCAAAGGGAAGGACAGAAAAACCCCAACCCCCTTACACTTCTTGTGTTACCACAAAGCAAGTTGGCTGATTTCCTGCATTCGACACCCTCATCCCTTAGCTCTTAGACATTTAGGATGCCAAGACAACCTTTTAATGGGAACACTCATCAATAGATCACCATCAAGTATCCCTGCCAATATGCCCTGGCAGAGATATTCAACATATTTCATGCTTTAATCTTTAGGTATGGTGCTTGCTGCACTGAATGTCAGGATTGAAGCAAATCCACACATAACCATGACACATGAGACAGAAAAGACAAAGGAAAAAAAACTTACCTTTATTTTTTCTGGCCAGTGCATCAGCCTTTTCCCAAATTTCATATGCATGGAGGATATAGGAGGTGATGTTGACGTAGGAAGAGGTGACACTGGAGATATGACAGGAGACAGTGACAGTAGAGCCAGTGCTGTTGCCAATGCCATTGTGGCCAGCGCCGCTGCTATCATTTGATCCCAGCTGAGAACTCACAGATCCAGCAGGAGAGGGTATTGGAGAAAGAGGAGAAGGCAAGCCTGTGCTTCTGCAGCAGAAAAGAAACACCATCATGAACGTTCAGCTTCAGAGCTAAACATCTTTCCACAAGGCTGCCTCATGCCAGGAGCTATCTGGTGTCACCCAGACCTGCGGCATGGGGTGGACTGCTGAAAAGTGAGATGTGCTCAGCTACAGCACAAGCAATGGTACTTTGAGGGCAAGGCCAAGTTTTGGAAGTTATTTAGAAGGACTCTGCTCAACAAGAGAAAATGTGGGACCAGACATCAGAAAGCCCATCCATCTTCCAAAATCTACATCTACTTGGGAAAGTCTTCACCAGATTACCCATATGTTTTCCCTAATGCCTTCCAATTTGGGCACACTGAAGCTCCCCTCCTGTGGAGGCTGGAGCTCCTGGCAGCTACTCAGAGTAGCCAGGTCAGCCTACACACACTTATTTATAGAGCCAGGGCAGCTAAATGTGGTCAGCCGGCTGCCTTCCAGACACAGCCTGGCTCATCGCACCCCCACCACTTCAACCAACCTAATTTTAGTCACTGGGAGGACAGGGCTTCCACCACTGCTCTCAGGAGACCATTTACTTCCAATGAACTACCCTGTGCAAGGTGGCCAAAAAATGAAACTGGAATCAGCACCACTGTCAAAGTCCAAACAACCTTCTCTCGGCCACAGATTTTGAAAGACAGCCTGGTGGTTGCCTGCCACATGAAATGACCACAGCACACAGAAAAGCTCTTCCTCACTGGCATTAAAACACAGACACATGACAACAAATTTTTAAATCTTACCTTGCAACACCTGGAGAAGGTGCTTGTATTACTCTGAAATTACTCTGCAGCAAGGAATAAAAGTCTAGTTAGTTTTGGATTGTCCAGCTGATATCAGTAACTACCACAGCCATCCAGCTGGCAGGTTAGTGATACCCTGTGCCCTACCTTGAAGTGGTCATTCAGGAGTCTGGAATACCTCATTGCAGTGTCTTTTTTGTAACCAAACATTGTCATGTGCAGAATGGACTGGCAGCGCATACTGTGAACAGAAACACACCTGAGGGTCAGTGTTTGTGCCCAGCTCTCATCAGCCCTGTGGGATGGAGGCAGGCACACCTCAGCTCCACTGGAAAGTCAAGAAAGCTCAAAATTTCTCCTGATAAAAAAAAGACTTTGTGAAAAAAAATCACAAGGGAGAGAAAGAAACAAGGAAGGGCCTTCTCTGGTCTTTCATACAAACAGGTGCCCAGGCTCTCAGAGGTGCCAAAGGCTGAGTAAGCCCCCATCCAAAAGTGCCTCATCCACGTTCAGCTACAGCTTCAGTTACCCAGCTCAAACATGCACAGCCAAATCACATTCTTTCACCTTAGGTGAAAGCCCTTATGTGCTCTCAGGTTACCAGCAGATCAAATTTTAAAGCCTGTGCCTTCTACCAGATAAAGTTGGTTATAGAGATATGCCAAAACCAAGCCCTTGTGATCTCCCAGCTCCCTTTAGAGATGTTTCGATTCATTCTGGTTTTTATATTGGTTTTTTTTCCTGTTCCTTTATTATTTTTTTTTTCAGTGCATAGCTCCCATTTAACTCACTCCTTCACCCCTGGAAGCAATAGATCTTTCCCTCTATCAAGTTTCAATGCAGAGCATGAAGGAACAGAAATACACTTGCTCACCGTAACACAGCAAAGATTTTTCCATGTGAAGAGATGGAGGAGTCTGCAAATGGTTTCAATGTCATAATGAATCTAAGGAAACAAAACAAACAGGACCTTGTCATCTACCAGAATGCTCTGAAGCCCCACAGTTTATGAAAAAACAGTGCATGCCATTATCTTAAAAACAGCTGGAAAGTCAGGAAACCTGTCCCGAGTTCTTTGTCCTGGCACCAAGAACTTTGTACGATCTTGAGCTGAGGGTTGTGTGTCAAAATGCCCTCCCCTCCAAACACCCTCTGAAAGCCACTTACTTAATGAGAACTATGGTGTCATTGAATATGCTGTAAGCTGATTTTGGTTCCAGCACATCTGATTCCAAGGCAATCCCGTATTCGATGAACAAAAGGGCAGCCTCCAGGTACTGAAAGGCCTTTCCAGTCTTGTCAGTCTATTGGGAAGAAAATGCTCATTTTTAACTAAGACCAAATGCACTTCTCTCAAGTGTACTTGAATTCTCTTTTCTTCCTAGTTAGGCAGGATTTGAAGAGAGAAAATTATCCCAGTCTGGCCTCTGGGTGAAAATTAAAGGGTTCTCAGCAGAACCCTTAATGTGATCCCAGTCATCAGTTTTGTGTGCTCCATTTGTCTCTCTTCCTCTTGCTCAGTGGTTTCCTTGAGTAATTTATCATCATCACTTGTTTTTGTTGTCTGGTCTTGGAGGCTTGCTTTCTGTGAGGCACAGGGGCATTTCCCACTGCAGTATTCCCTCACTTCATTTTCACAGGCAAACAGAAAATAGCAAATGGACATTATCTGACTGAGCCATAACTAGCAAAGCAATATGTTCACTTGTGCACGCTGTTAAACTGCACAGAGCAGAGAA
The DNA here is from genome assembly GCA_013398075.1 of Notiomystis cincta. Taxonomy (NCBI): domain Eukaryota; kingdom Metazoa; phylum Chordata; class Aves; order Passeriformes; family Notiomystidae; genus Notiomystis; species Notiomystis cincta. The sequence continues at coordinate 156,900 of VZRX01001258.1, forward strand.
AATCAGATCTGCCAAGGCCACTTCCAAGTCTTGGTCACCAGCAACTCAATAACTGTCAGAATCCTGACTTTTAGGACTTTTGAAACTGTCTTAAAACTAACTGTTCCATATGTTTTCCAAGGATTCTTTTACAGCTCTGCAAAGCTAACCCCCAACAATGCCAGTTCTGAATCCCATTCTCTAGATGTGTTTACATCAAAGAGAAACATCTGAACATCTGGCAAATAAAGACAGGCTCCCAACACATGACTGAACACACTCCACATCTGGAGTATGGAGTATGGCAGCCAGTGAACCTCATTCCCACACACACAGGTGCCAGGGCTGAGGGCAGGAGCTGGTTAACATTCCCAGCACGAGGTCAAGACTTACCATTGCATCAGCTTTGTGCTTCAGCCTCTGGGCCTGTTCAATGTAGTATTCCTTTGAATGCTGCCTGCATTGGGGACAGAGAGGAAAAGCAGATGAAAGAGGAAAAAAAATCAGTTTTACTTTCTTATCTAGAGGATGTTATGGGCTGATTGATTTCTTAAAAAATATATGTTGGGATAATACTGAAAACTTATGCTTAGAAATAAAAAACTACCAGAGATTGGGCTTCTATGGAAGCAAGTTAATTTTCTCATTCCCATGGAAAGATAGTAGTTACACCATTTATCATATCTCAAGTACAGACATATAAATACATTTTGATTGGAAAAAAAGTAAATTTGGTAGCACCACACTCATCTGAGAACAAAACTTGCATTCAAGTTACCTGTTTACAAGAGAGATGGTCCCTAATTTCCAGAGTAGCTTCCCTCAAACCACAACAGTTATAAAACTCTGCTTTGTTAAAGACCTTTACTTTGTGGTGGGTGGGCTAAGTCATAAGAAGGCAGTACAAAGCAGGTCTCACATCCCCTTCTCCCCCCTCTCTTTCCTCCCAAAGAAGTGCTCATGAAAAAGCAGAAGCCAGGGTGGCTTCACAGCTAGCCTTGCCTCATGTCTTCAGACCCTTCAGATGAGGGGTGTCAAACAAAAACTTACTTTTCAAACTTGAGTAGAGGTCTCCTTGGCTTAGAGGTACCATTTGGCAAAGAAGGCACTGAGAAAGGTGTTGTGACATCACCTGCAGATCCCTGAAAAAGGACAAAGAGAAAACTGGTTAGAGAGATATGCCTAAACCAAGTCCAAATCCCAGCTTTCCTAAATTTCAAGTGAAAATGTTTATATATCCCAAGCATAGTCTATTCTCCAGGCTCTCTTCCCCAGCAACCACTACTTGCTTCTCACCTGACTGCTTGTCATGCCTAACATCATCCAAACTTTTCCCAAGCTCAGAGAAATTCAGCAGCAGGTTTCCTTGCACAATGACTAAGAGAGCAGTGAGGCTGCAAGCAGCACATTTTTCATGTCCTCTAGCCAAGGCACAATCTATTCACACTTATTTCCACCTGAACCACTCAACAATTGCTGATTCCCCATTACTAACCATAGGGAAAAGGGAAAAGCAAGCAGTTAGAGCCAGCTAACAGAGCGTGCACAGTCTGGCTTAACACACACAGAGCAACATCCCAGACCACACACCCCAAGCCTCCAGTAAACAGCCACATAATCAAATTTTGTAACCCAGAAATGCAAAGAACCAGCTGCAAGGATCATGAAGCATTTTGTAAACAAGCTCTAAAAGCTTATACCTGGGTTGTAGTCAATACCACAGGTTGCATGTTTTCTTACTTTTAAGCAATCTCCTCTTTCTTTTTATAAGCACACTTATTTTTACACCAGTACACCAGTATTGCATTTGCAGTTGCCTACAATCCGAAATGCTATAAGCAAAAACATGATTCTCATGCCTTTGGTGTTTACAGAAGATGTTTCTGAATCACATAGCACCCATGGAAACATCCCACCAGTTAACCTGGATACCTACTTTGATGCCCTCGGACAGTTCAGTATGATTTCCCTCCACTTTCCTTTGCTTGGCAAACAAAGGATCCTTGTGGTTGCTCTTGTTCATGGCAGAGTTATCCATGGCAGGCAGCTCCTCAGTCTTGTTTCTGGGTCTCTTTTGGGCCATCTTGGCTGACTTTGGTGCAGGTTGTGCAGCAGACATGGCTGGCAGTGGTGGAAGTACATCTTTATTCTGGGTTTCAGATGAAGCTTTTGATGCTCTGGAGATGGGATGCAGATTCATGAATATGATGTACATACAAAGAAGGGATTTTTTACAAACTTACATCATGTACCAATTCTGTTTAAACTCCTCTGGAAGTGTGAGATGACTTGTTAGTGCAATGAATTCAACAAAAGCAGAACAAAAACTTCAGAGGCTTCATTGTGCTTTAGACAGCAAATCTTCACCTACCATCAACACACAAGCAAGCTGCTTTTCAAGTAGCAATAAGTCTCAGAACTTGTCTTTGGAGCAAACACACGTAACCAGAACATCAGGACATTGCAAAAAAAGCATGCCTCCAATACAGCCCCTTTTCACTCAGTGAGGGAGGTAATTAATCCCTGGGATAAATCACCTGACAAGGCTAATGAACTGCAGCACTGCCTGCCCCTCCCCTTCTCAGTAGATGGTATTTTCTGTGGTCAGAGACCTCACCCTGACATTTGATCCTGTATGTGTTTTGACAGAATTAAACCGAGTTCTTCCTTTAACACTTGCCAGCTGAACTAGACAACACTTAGTTGAGAGAGACTTAAAATGCTGTGCTCTTAAATGGCAGAGATTATCACATTTAATAACACTAGATTTCTGATCATCTGAAGTTAGGATGACCAGGGAACTCTGACAGCTCTAAGTAGCACCAAAGAGTTCTAGACCTTGTTTCACCTTGGTTCATTTACATATTTTTATTCTTTTTCTCAAAGTTTCCAAGGAAACGCTGAGCAGGGAATCCCAGCTCATGAACTGCAACATCAGAAGAGGAGGAACTGAGGTGTGACAGTGCATATCCTCCCTGATTCTGTTGTACAGTCCTGTCCCCTCTTTCACCACACACTTCTCCCACTTTGGTCCCTACTCACATCACACACATGGCTCCCAAGCATCTCCACCTTGGTGCAGCAGATGCTGCACAGAGCACAGAACCTGACCTGCCCATGTACACCCTCTCCCCAAAAATGCATCCTATCCTTCCCACTCCAAAAGCCAGACCATGACTAAAACAGGTGCTTTTCTTCACTGAGAAAAAGGAAGGAATAAACCCTAGAATTAAAGCTCTTCTATTACTACCACAGTTCAAATAGCCCTTCACCCCTAAATGCTAGTCCCAATGCCTCAGTGTTTCCACAGTGCGTCAGTGTTTTCTCTTCAGAAAAGCAGTTTACTCCTATTGTCAGGACACAAACCTCAACACTACATACCAGCCCAAGCCAACACCTCAAATTCAAGCCACAAGCAAGCAGGCACTGAATGCAGTAGTCCATGACTGAGGCATGAGTCTCCCCTCTCGGGAACGCTGCCGAGTTGGAAACAGGCTCTTGGAAGCACTCACTGAGCAAAGGCCTAGCCAGAATGCTGGCAGAGCTCTGGCATGCAAATTACAGGGGAATTACTTCAGCACAGCTACCAGAAGCACTGCAAATGCTTCGATGGGAAAAAGGAGGAATTCCTGGCCACAAAGGCCACCTGAAATTCCAAACAGTCAGGACTCAAAAGGCATGGTAGTTGTGAGTCCATTGGCTCACTTAGATAAACAAGACAAAGACAACAGGATGATTTTAAGTAGAGAAAGGAAACGCTCCCTACCCTTACCTACCCACACCCTACAGAGCTGTTTTCTGGACTGGTTGCTTCCAGGATGTAAAGGCAAATCTGCTGTAGATCAGGTTTCAGAAGGCACATTATATTAGAAGTAAACACATAAATATAAGGACAGGAGATACAGTTCCTTGATCTAAGCTGTTTAAGAAGACATGGATTTATAAACCCTTCTGCCATTCCACCACTGTATACTCACTTCAATTTACTGGAGTCTTTGTTAGCTGAAGACTGCAATGATTTTGTTTCTTTTTCTGATTTCATTTTCTTCCTTCCAGTCTCCTCCTTCTCTCCCTTCTAATAGGAAGGGAAAACAAAAAAAGGAAAAATAAAATCTCCTATGTTTTCAAAGTTCACATAAAATACAGACCAATACAGCTATGCTTGGTTGATTCTAGTTTTAAAAAAAAAAGCAGAAAAAATCCCTTACTGGAACCGACAAATTGCAAACTTACAGCATAGAAGATACAGATTGCAAGCTCATTGACAAGTAACCTAAAATGACACTGTATCTAATTTTGCTTGGATAGATTAATTGCTTTGTAGTGGCAGGGATGGAACTGCTAAACCTACTGCCATTAATAGTAATCAAAAGCAAGGCACTTGCATGTGAGTCAGATCACAGATACTCCAGATGCAGAGAGGGTTTGGTTTTTATTACCAAAATGCTGATATAGGTGAAATTTTAAAGCACTGGTAATCTGGGGACCTCAGAGCTGTATGCAGAGCTCCAGGTGGGGTCTCACCAGAGCAGAGTAGTGGGGCAGAATCTCCTGCCTCAGCCTCCTGACCACAGATCTTTGGATGCAGCCCAGGACACATTTGGCTCTCTGGGCTGCAAGCACACGCTGCTGGGTCATGTCCAGCCTTTCATGCAAGGGAACCTCCAGGTCCTTCTCCGCCGGCATGCTCTCAGGGAGTTCTTCTCCCGCACCCGTCGGTACTCGTGTCTGGGACACAGCCAGCGCTGTGTCACTCACCGGGCTGGGCTGTGACACGGAGTCTACCTCTGGCAGGGTGCTCAGGACAAGGCTCCAGCACTGAGATCACATCCTTACACTGTTTTCCAGGTTCCACACTGCCACAAAAGATGTCTGACAGCTGTACATGACCCAGCTGGCTCCTGAGCCTCCCAGGGTACTTATGCACTGACAGAACTGACAGAAAGGCTCTGAGGGGGGTTTCCCTGCAGTCATTGGAACTGCAAGGGAAGACCTGTCTAACATCAAATAGCTCCTCTCCTGTGTCTCTTAGACAAGAGGAGATGTGACAGATTGACTGCCTGTTTCCCTTTCTCCCACTGCTCTGCAAGAGCAGAAACTTCTGGGGTCTCTCAAGTTTCTTCACCGTTTCCCTGCTCTTCTCAATTCTCCCTCACAACTAGAAGAAATTCATAAAATGGTAAAACTAAATGGAACCCAAACCGAGTTCATTCAGCCACCCGTGCTGGAGCCACCTGCTCTGCGAGGAGGAGCGAAAAGGGAGTCAGGGACCGAAATATCCGAAGGGAATACCCAATCTCCACAAGGCCTGCAACCAACTCTTTGTGCAGCTGACCCGGCTGGCTGGAGGCATATTCAGAGTCCCCTTTGGGAGTCAACTTCTCAAAGAACACTTGTGAGCAATGATCACCTCAATTAAACAAAGGACCTTCTTGTAATTCAAGGGAAAGCAACTGTTAAAACTGGCTTTGTTGTCTGAGAAAACTAGGATTTCAAGAAAACAGAGCAAAAGTATATTGTAGAACACCAAAGCGTGTTAGACAGCTTACAGGGCTTTTCAATTGCTCAGGAAGGGATTTATGACCAAAAAGAAACATCTGCAGTTTTGATTCACATTCTCCTTGATAACAGCTTTATAGAAGGATAACTCTACTCCTAACCTATGAAGTGGGAACTCCACGTGGGCTTTTCAAACACCACATTGTTCCTTGTACAAACCCACCTCCCGCTCCACCTCTCACCTTCTTTTTTCCAAGGGACTCCTCAGGAGTATCCATGGCTTTCCTCTTCAAGTCCTGCTTCCTTGTACCAGGAAGGTCCTTGGTCTCTGCTTTCCTCTGGTGTCCATCTTTCCTGGGGGCCTGAGGGACTTTTTCCAGGTGACAGAGATCTATTTTCACCACAAGGCGCTCACGGGTTGGGGGGTCCCTCACTGGTGAGAGCAACTTCTCCCCAAGAGGCAAGGGCAGTTTCTCCTTGTGCAGATCCTGAGGCCTGTGGCTGCTGGTCCTGATGGGGGTTGTGCCCTGGCCCTGAGGAAGGGGGCTGAGAGCATCACCCACGAGCTTGGGGTCCAAGAGGGGTTTGGCGTTGGCCCGGTGGGAGCCCTTGTCCTTTTTTTTCTCAGAGGGCTCTTGAAGTCCTGGTTTCAGGTCTTTTCTGTCATTGGATTTTGTCTTCACTGTTTTTTTGACTTTTGGCTTGTCCCTGGAAGACTGGTCTGTGACCTCCAAAGGACCAGGGTCACTCTCCACCTTCAGGCCTCTCTTGGGCCCCTCGTGCACCAGGGGTTTGCTGGGCCTTTTGATCCCCACAGTCTGCCTGGGCGAGGGCTCCTCGGGATGTGCAGGAGGCTTCTGGCAGCTGTGTTTGGTCGGAAGAGGAGCCTCCTGAGGAGCCTTGGCCATTTGGCTCTGGTGAGGAGGCTCCCTCAGCTCAGTGTGCTGCTGGGAGGAACTGCTGCTGACACCCCGCTCCTGCTTCTCACCCTCCTCACGTCCGTCCCCACGGGCAGTGTCACTGAGGCTCTCTGCTGGCACTGCTGGAGGGTTCACCTTGGTCAGCCAGTTGTCGAGCTGCCACTTATTGCAAGTTGGTGGCTCGGGCTGCAGACAAAAAGAGAGAGGGAGGGATTCAAAACTGATGCCTTTATGGGCTGTTTCCATTCTAGCACAGCTCACCAGAGCCCAGGGACTCTTGCCTAGAGGTCTCAAAGTGTGTGCTTTTGCATGTGAAGAACTGACTATAAACAAACAGGCCATGTGCTCCAGAGACTCATAGATCAACAGTTTGCTGAATAAAAAGAGGATAAAAAGGTCATTGGCAAGTAGCTAGGACTCCATTAGTATTTTCAGGACAAACAAAGCAGAATTTGGTAAAGAGGAGGAGCATAACATCTTCCTTCAAAGACACCATATTGCAGTGGGCAAAGTCTGTAACTGAACTGCTGGAGGACAAAGAGTGAGATGGAAAGACAGGCTGTCTCAAAGCTTGTTTTTGGCTTCTCCCTGTTCATGCACTACTATGGTGAAAAGAAAGAAAGCTAGAGCTGAGGCAAGGGAGGAAAAATAAATTACAAGGGGCTTTGTAAGAGTACCTCAAAACCGCCAATGGATTGTTTTACAGCTATGGTCTGCAGACACAGCCATGGATTTCCCACTGGCCTGAATGCTTTGCAAGCTGAAGGAACTGTTTGAAAGCATGGGACATGAGCACTTCTGCAGCAGATTTTTTAAAAAATGCATGGTTTCACCAAGTTCTGTTTGTCTGCTTTCCTCAGTAAAAGCCTCAGAAATGCCAGTGCAGCAGTATCTGAGCCAAATTCAACAGCAGCAAGACTAAGCATATTCCAGGCCTCCCTGCAGGTCTGATCCCTTCAGCTGTGACCTGGGAGAAGCTGAATCTGTCACTCAGGCACAGGCGCTGCAGGGAGGCAGCAGTTCCTCTTAAATTATCGGGAAACTGCTCTCACCCTGGCACTGCCCACAGCCTCAGCACCCAGAAATCCTGCATGGGCAGAGGTGGGCCCCACACAGCCCAGCCCAGTCATGCTTCCCATCTGTGCCTTGCTTGTGTCTCCCCAGAAGGAGAGCTAGACAACTATGCCAAAGGAGACAGGGGAACCCTTCCAGGATGGCAATCTGAAAGTCTAATTATGTTGTTACTAAGGGTAACTAAGGCTGACAAACTTCAGAAGGGAAACAAAGGGCAAGAAAATTTGAGTGATGCAGCAAAGATGTCAAGGGGACACCTGAGCAATGCCAGTGTTTCAGGTCTCCTGCCCTGACTGCATTGAGACAGCAGAGTGTGAGGCAAGGAGCTGTGTAAGCAGCCTCTGCCTTTTATTTGCATTCACCTCAGGTGCTGGTGCTCTTGGAGGGTCGTTCGCTTCACTATCACTTGAGTGGCTCTCTGTCTCTGAGTCTGAGGAGCTGTCTGAGTCACTGGTGCTCCCTGACTCCGAGCTGCTGGAATGTGCTGATGCCACACTCTTGGGCTGGGACTGCAAGGAACTGCAAGGCCACCAGGAGATAAAATTAGAAAGCAGCATGGCTGAAGGTTACTTATTTATTATATTGACAAGGCAGTATTCAAAAATAAAACTGAAACCCTGTGTTTTGGCACTGAGATGAGAGGGGAGAAGGCCAGAGAAATACATCGGCATACTCAAAAAATAAAGCACCAGAACATAAAATTGCTGGAAATAATAAAACCTTCAACTCCAACCGAGTCAAATATCTAAGCAGGATGCCACTGCTACAGTGTGAAGCTGCATTTTGCCAATCAAAGTTTAAAAAGCACCAAAACTGCTCAGTGCTTTTCTGAAAATCCCAATCCTCAAAATGAAAAACTTCCAACAAAAGTGAACAAGACAAGAACATATATTTCAGGATGGTTTCTGTTTTTTCCCCCTTAAGTTTTCACTTCATCTGTGTTGGTCATGCTGCTGTAACCACTTCATTAACAGCCACATCAGGCAGCAGAATTTCTTGCAACATTCTCCTCTAACCAAGTGTTTTTCTCCATACTGACAATGGAGTGGATAGAACCAAGGGAGAGCTGTCACTTGTATGCTCTTTGTTTTTGTTTTGAAATGGGCTTACAAAATTAAAATGTAGATATTTTAATTTGGTGTCCCACATCAGTATCAATACATTTGTATGATTTGGAGGCAAGCTCCCTGCTGATCCAAGACTGTTATCATGAGAACATTCTTAAAATAGAGTTTGCAGAGACACAGATCATGCCAAGTGTGCTCCTCTGCAAGGCTGACTGTACAGACCACCACACTGTGTTTGAAGAATATACGTATCAAGCAGAAAAATGTCAGTACTCTCCTATCAGAAAAATTGTAAGCTTTTCCAGCTTTCTTCCTCAAATGTTGGCATGTGGCTGTCCAGTCTACCTTGAATATTGCTTCTGACTAACAATACATGGCAGGAACTGCTTACAATCAGCTTCCTTACCAAGAGGAGCTGAAACAGCCTCAATGAGTCTTCCTAACCCTTTCCTGTTCTTTACCCACTTGGCTGCTCTGGGCTTCCTTCAGGGCTAAAACTGGACTCACATCTCACCCATCACCACTACAGCTGAAAATCTCATTAGCTGCAGTGTGATCCACAGACACACTGGTGGAGAGGATGATGAGAAGAGAAGGGAGCAGTTGAGGAAATACAATTCTGGTTCATAGGCAAAAGTCAGCATGCCTGGATTATTAATTTCTAATTGGAGCTTTCCAGAAAACTCCACACAACTAAAGCTGACTGTCAACAGCAGCCAGAAACCAAAGTCTGCAGCTACAAGAGAAACCAGGAACCCTTACCCTCCTACCCCACATATAAAAAGCAGTTTTGTTTTTCTCCTTATGTGGTCTAGCTAGTAGTTTGGGAACAAACCTGTACCTTGGAGGAGCAAGTGAAGAAGGTGACTTTTCAACAACCTGTTTTGTTCACAAAAACAAAGAGGAGAGGGGGAGGAAAGGTTAGCTCAGAACTCAGAACAATGCAACAAGTGGTGATGTTTAAAGGGAAGTCTGTGTGCCTAGTGTATAAAACAGCTAAAACCGACTTGGTCGTCACCACTCTCTTCACTATCACTGAGCTGCAGGTCGTCCTGGAGCATTCTGAAAGACAACCAGAAGATAAATATCAGCCAAGGCAGACACATTTTGGAGAAGCAGGCACTGAAAAAATTTGGTTTGTGCTTGCCAGAACAAACCAACCTCCCCCATCCTTTCTGAATATTTGGCATGCTCAATCTACTAAACCCTGGCATTACCTGAAATGAATGGTTAAAATGTTTTTTTTTTTCGGTTTTTTTTAACTCTGCTTTCCAACTGACCTTGGAATATTTTGCAATGGAGGTCTGTAGCAATGGTCACCATTTCCAGACAACAAAGACTAAGTTCTGTGAGGGGAATGCTCCTCAGAAAGGCTACCTAGCACCCTAGCACAGGGTGGAGAAGTGTGATCCTGGTACAGTAAGAGGCTCTCATGCTATGAGCCTGCACTGGCTCCCCAAGGGACAGAAAGCATCAGGAGCACCAGGAGCTGTGCATGTCCAAACACACTGCTCCCAGGAACTTCAAATATTTTTTCTGTCCCAGGGGTTCTCGTTTTGCTGCTCAACTCTCCTATCACACATATGTAAGGCAATGCCAAGGTTAAGCCTATCTCCCATCTCTACACAATGAACTCCATGCTCCTGCCCATCTCAGCAGTAACGTCAAGCAGTTCAGGTACTCAGAGCAGTTTATGAGTGGGGAGGCACGAGCTCTGTTTCATTATTGCTAGAGAAGAGAGCAGGCTGCCCACAAACATTTCCAAAAGCATCATTTAGTCCTCTGCCTGCAGGTGGTAACTACTGTTTGCAGTTTCAATACATTACTAAGGTTCTTAAGAGGCTGGAAGGGAAGGAGAGGGAGCCAAAGCTCTCCTAGATTGTTATCCCTTTCTTTGGCAATCTTGCAGACATCCCAGAGGAATTGGAAAATAGGCAGGCAAAGCTTTGCTATTCAAAACTATAGTTATTCAAATCTTGAAACTAGCTGGCAATTGACTCCTCAGCCCAAAGGTTTATTCAAACATCCTTCCAAAATGGGACCAAAAGCTTGGACACTGAGACAGGGAGTTTAATTGATCTGGTCAAAACTCTGCTTATTTCAACCTCATTTCAAATCAAGGGCTTTCTGTGAGAAATTTTTCTTATGGCCAAATAAGAAAAATAAGACCCTGACCCCTCATGACAACACATCTTATAGCAAGAAAACAAATATAAACAATCCCCAGTGAATCACATCACCCTGGAAAAAGGGGGAGAAGGTTGGAAAAAGTTGGTGCTTTCTCTGCTCAGGTATTTTGACTGCCCTTCCCCTGTGATCTATACCCTCCACTGCCTCATTTCCTCACACACCTTCTCGGTGGAAATCACCTCTTGCCTCTTCATTTAGAATAAACACTGAAGAGAAGCACTATGAGACACCACCTTGGAAAAGGAGAGCCCCAAATTTCCTACAGAAGGCAAACAGCCTGCAGCAATTCTGCATGAGGGCCAGAGCCCAAGCTCACTGCCAGACAGATGAGGCACAGAAAGGAAAAAAGAACAGTGACAATACAGGCACTCTCCACACTTCTGGGCAGTTTGGCCAAGCATCTACTGGCATCTCAATGAATCCTTTTTATTTTCTTTTACGACTCCTTAGGGGAAGGAGTCCTGCAAAGGTGGTAGTGAAGAAACTTCCAGGGATGCTAAAATATGCTAAAGGTTTTTGAGTTTGGTTTGGATTTTTTTGTTGTTGTTGATTTGGTTTTGTTTTGCTTTAAGAATTGTGGACTAAAGATTTATTTCCTTTAGAGGTAAGAGGATAATCATAGAATCATAGAACGGTTTGGGTTGGAAAGGACCTTAGAGATCATTTAGTTTCAAACCCCTGCTGTGGACAGGGACATGCAAAGAAACTACCTAGATCTTCTTAAAGCTGATTTAACTGTTTGTAATAAAAAGGACTAACCTTTTCCCCCTGAGTTGCTGGTAAATAAAATGCATTGGCATAAAGGAACACTGCAACTACTTATGCTCTATTTGGGATCAAGGAAGAACACTAAAACTTCAAATCCTACTTCTACAAGAGTAGACAAAGCCAGTTTCCCCAAAACAAGGTTTTGACAAATTGTTAAATAGCCTAGTTAAAGAAAATAAATCTGCCTTAATAATTTTAATGCTCCAGTTAGCTCAGGAGTTAATAGATGCCAAGGTTTCATTTGCAGGACCTGTTCATTTGCAGCCTATATACACATCATTAATCTCCCTAAAGCTATTTAAAAAGAGTTCTTTTAGTGAGAGAAGCAGCACTAAAATTATTATTGCTTGCCAAACAACCTCACTGAAAGCACAGGCTGGTCCCTCTCTGCTAGTCAGGTTAAAGATGCATCACCAAGAATGAGCTGGCATGTCCCCTTTTAAAAAGAAAGGCTGCTTCCATTCCAATACTGCCAGGTGCAAACTTCAGGGCTGCATTCAAGAATGAAATCCATCTGGGAAATCCCTGCACGCTCTGAAAAGCTGAATGCTTAATTTGGCTACACAGATGCCCTGGGATTTCATCTTCTAATTAACCAGCACAAACGCTGTTTGTTTTCAGCCAGCTACACTTTGCAACACAAGCCACTCCAGGCAGCTGAATTTTCAGACAGTCACGTGCGCTCTGAACGGCACAGAAAGCCAGGCCTGTTGTGCCAAAGAAAACAAACACAGCAAAGAAGGGATGCATCAAAGATGTAGAGGAAGTCCTTGGGCAAACCTCACTTGGACACAAACCCAGGCCACCCTGTTCCTCCTGCTTCTACTGCCTTTGCCAGCCGTGGGCACACACATCCCTTGCAGATGAGCACTGGCTCTGAAGAGCCCAGCAAGGATGCTGAGCAGAGAGGGGATCGTGGCTAAGGACAGAGCTCCACACCACACCAAATTTACAATTCTGGCCCTGTGGCCTAAGGAAGGAGTCTTTTCCAATTCTTGTCTGCAGGAAAAGTCTCTTCTCTCTCTGCTGCCTAGAAAACTGAGTAAAGGGGTAAAGGGATTTTTACAAGCAGCTGTGAACTGAAATAATGATGATGGTCATAGGGTAGCTGGCACAGCCTGGAGCAGTTGGAACTGCTAGTTTCAGTAGTGCAATGAAAATTTTCAGAAGTCATGGAGGAGCAGCCAGCTGGGGTGGAAGAAAGTGGAGCAAAATAAGGAAGAGATCAAGGCAGTAGCTGACTTCCCATCTAGGCACTATCCGACACTCCCAGTGAGTGAGGGCTCCTCTGCATCATGCTGGAACAGTAGGAAAAGGGATTTTTAACAGACCCTACAGAGCTTGAGTGAAAAATTCTACAATCTTACCCAAGACACAGATATGCTTTGGCTATTACTTATGACTAGCTCAGATTTGTTTGATTTTTAATTAAATGATTTGTGATAAGGAAAAGGTAAACAAGTGGAGTAAGCTTTGTAGTCTGCAGTTTGCAGTCTTCCACAGAAGTAACAAGATCTTTATGTATCATATGAACTGACAGACATTTAAATTTAATGGTTCAGCAATTGCCTTGCACTTGGACCCCTGAACCTTCCAGACATGGAAAGATTTCTGCTTGTTATTTGGGGCTCAGAACTCACCAATGCTGCAATTGGCCAAGTTAATCCTGAAAGATTAATGGCAGCCCACACAAAACTGCTTTCAAGCAACATCTGTAATTAACCTAATTAGCAGATAACCACTTTTACCTACAAGGACAGCACCAAGTTATTTTATCCACCTTTTTTTTTTTTTGTTTTGCTTTAAAATTTCAGCTACAGTTCTTGTAGCTGTATCTTTACTAGCCCTCCCAGGTTTCAAAACAATATCCAAAATCAATCAGATTCAGTTTGGATCCCTTGTAATTTATGTCAGTTGGATGCATTATTGTAGAGTGAAGAGCATGGAAGTGTGATGTTAAACAGCCACAGATTAAAAGAACAAAATAGCTTTAAGCTGGTGCACTGGTAGTTAGGGGTTTTTTTCCAGCTTTGCTTTGGTTGTAACATATTCATTGTAATCACAACAAGGTTTAGTGGACTTGGCATTGTCAAGTTAAGGCTTGGGCTTCATGATCTCAAAGGTCTTTTCCAACCTAAACGATTCTATGATTCCATCATGAAACAATAATGTTTCTCTTGGTGAAAATTCCCTCCACTGCAGTTGTCTAAGAAAAATCAGACTGATAAAACCTTAATCTTCAGAAACAACCCAAAATTTAGTTCTTTCCAGGTTCTTTTAATTAACTGCACAGTAGAGATGTGAACAAAGTCTGGTTACTTACGATGTTCTTGGCTGAGAACCTGGCAACGTTTCTGAAGGTGCTCCATACTGCTCTGGAAATTAAAAATTAATAGGTTGGGTTTATTTGCCTCCTTTGTAGCCTATGGTCTCTGAGCACCAGAGTAGACTCATTGCTTTCTTCTAGGACATAATTGTCATTCAGATTATTCATCATTCCAAATGGGGTTTCCTAATGAAATACTGTTTGTCCTCTGATGAACTGCTGCCTTAATGTCTAGGTAATGAATGTATACAGTCTCCTAAGCCATTCCCAAATTCATCACTGTTCAACAATGCAGAGGAAATCACGCCTCTTAATCAATGTAAACATTTGACACGTCATGTATAACACACAATACACAAAACTATCTGTCAATACACGTAGAACTGTGTGTTTCCTTTGGGTATCTACTTACTCTGATCCTTTGATACAGATCCTTCAGGTTGCAACTCCTAGAAAAAAAAAAGGACGAAGTTCAAATTGAGAATAAAATAAATGAGCTCTCTCATAAGAGCAACGTACTGATGATTTGTTTTCCATGTGTTACTTTACTGTAATAAACATTTCAACTAGCTTGTCAAAGTGTCCAATAGTCTAAGCTGGCCTGATGTAGCTTAGCATGGACAGAAATGATAATGTGTTGCTGTCACCAAAAAGGGGCTGTTAGCACATTAGGGGTATGTGCATTCTTGAAGAAATATTTTAAATATTTTATAAGAGCTGCCAAACACTTCTGGTTAACACAGTCAGCAAGTATTTCTGTTGACAAAAAGAGAAAATGTATTTTGTGCTTCAGCAGCGATACTTAAAATGTCTCAGAAAAGGAACTGCATTTGAAGACCACGATTACAACGAATCTCTAAGTTGCTGAAGCATTGTTTATTCATTCCCATTGTGCTTTAATTTATCTGACTACCTCTGAAGGTAATACCTCCTAACGGCCTTTATTTATAGAAGGGGAACAAAATCAGATGGAAATATATGCAAGAGCCAGACAGGTCTCTTCTAGTTTATCAAAAGTCCTGGCAGAAAGAGGGTGTCTTACCTTTGTTGGGAATGGAAATTTGGAAGGCTCTGCTTTAGTAGGCGTATTAAGAGCTGTCAGGGGAGGTGGCCAAGAGCGGGTCATTTCCTGGAAAGAGATTGAGAGGAGCAGCTATCAGGATTTTTGCTGATAGGCACAGATCAGGTTTCATGCTTCAGAGATTCATTTGGATCTACCTCTTCATGCATTTGGACATGTTTCCCATGGTTGCTACAAAAACAGTGATGTGCATTACTAGCAGGCAAGAAGACAGGATATGTCTGGTGAAACACAAAAGGATGCCAGACTTCCAGGAGTCATCCTTGTGCTGCAACCCCAACCAGCACAGGGCAGCCAGTGGGCACCTGTGCACAGCTCCCCTCCAGCTAAAACACTGCCCCAACAGCAACTGAGCCATTGGGATTTTGCAACCTCAAGCAACAGTGAGGGAAGTGAATCACAGAAACCAAACTGTTCCCCTAGGACTTCAGCATCTCAGAATGGCAGTTGGCATCCAGGAGCCGTCTCCTCAGGATCAGCACCACTGGCTTGGGAATCCCAGGGCATTTTCACACAGGGAAATGGAATAACACAGACTCAGCCACAGCCACTTGGAACCTGTGTGCTGCTCAGAGTCAGTTCTGGCACAAGGCACAGTATCAGAAGCATGAATGGACTGGAATTACAGGGAGGGAGCAGTAGCAGTGCCATGCACAGGCAGTGGGAAGGACACAGGTGTGTTCCTGCTCAGGGCCATGCTGCTGAGGCTGGCAGCATGGACACAAGGCAGCATGTCCAGAGCCCTTGGAGGAAGGGTACTTGGGAATGGCAACCCCCTGACTTGATGTAGGAGTAGCTCTGGCTGTCTTGGATGACTTGTCAGTCTTGAACTGCACCAGACTGTCTTACACTTCTGCACTGATGGAACGACTGATCTTGCAACTCCAGCTGTATTTGAGGCTGACTCATCTCTTTACTTCTCAGCACACCCCAAAACTAGTGACAGCTACATCTGCTGAGTGAACAGAAGCAAAGAGGTATTTTTTCCCCAACCACTACCTTAAGGCATGCAAAATCTAAGCAAACAGAGAGATCTATTATTTAAGTGTACCTACCCTCAAAATTTCTTCAATGGACTGCACATCAATGGGGTTGGTTTGCTGCAACAAGAAGGAAGGAAGCAGCATGAGTTTATTTGGGTTTTTTATCAATTGACATGAGACAAGCATGCACTTAGTGAACATTTGCTTACCAATAGCTCAACAAATTTCATGGAAGTCCATTAGTTATAAAATGCTAGTAAGGATTAAAATCCCCATCAGAAGGGCAGTTAATAATGCACTTCTAGAAAGCCTCTTGTTTTCAAGTCCTTGGTAGAGGCGACTAGAAATTCCATCAGGACTCTCTGCCTGGAATGGGGTAAAACAACTCAAACAATGCCACCAGAGGCAAGCAGTATTTGCAAAGCTACTGGTGGTAAATGGAGAAGGGGGCATCACATTGCTTTGGTGTTGAAAAAAGCTGAAACCAGCCTGACTCATCAGTCCCGAAGTTAAACGTCCTGATAGTAAGATGAAGATGTGGTAGACCTGTTAAAGTACCTGATAAAGGTACAAACATTCTACTGATACTACCAATAATTTATCTAAAGCTGCTGAGCTGACACAGGCAGCCTGAAGAGATCTGACTGACAGTCAATCACTTGATACTATAAAAGCCCAGTCCCAAATTTTAACAGCAGAGTCTTCTAACATATCCCTTCTCAGAGTGTATGCGTGATTCCACACACTGATGTGCTCCAGCTGTGGGGAACACCACTTCCCTTCCACAGATCAGCTTCTCATCTACTAACAAGGCATGTGTTTTCAAAGTGTCTGTCATTTACATGTCCTTTCCTAACTGATGTCATTAAAGGAGGCTGAAACAAAACAACCAAAGAGCTGAGTAGTTGTATCAAGCAAAATGCAAACCCAGACCAGTTTCTTGTCTATAAACAAGAATTTCTATGGAAGTGTCCAGTCATAAGAGTAATTGCTGAAAGATAAAGGCCAGGAAGACTTCATTCACATTCAAGGAAGAGGACAGTGAGCTACAGTGCCCAACCAGAAGAATCTTCCCCAGAAAAAAGTAAAGAGCAGAGCAAAGCAAGCAAACATATCAATAAAGTCAAAAATTGTCGTCCTTGACCCTTTCACAGAAAGTCCACTCATCTGTTTTCCACATGCTGCACTATTTACATTGGAAGGAGGAGATGAGGAATGCCTTTCCCTTGCAACCTCATTTGTATGAGTCTCCATAAAAATCTCATTGAGGCAGTGCTCACTTGACAAAGCCCTGAATTTCTTCAGAAAATCACGTATGGAGAGCTGCTTCTGACCTTCCTCACCCAAACAAACGAAAGCTGAGGCATGGCCAGATTAGTCACACGAATGAAAGCAAGGCCTGCAGATGTGTCCCACAGCAGGCAGGAGGAGGGGACAGGCAGGGCAAACAGCAAGGAACTACCACATGGCAAGAGACTGGAATGCTTTGTAACTCACGGTTCCAAAAAAGGCACCTCTTTTCCTCTTCTTCTTCCCAGCAAGCTTAACCTGGTAAACTCAGCCTAATTTACTTCTTAATTCAGGAAGTGGTGAACAGCAGACACATTCACTTGCATCTTCCTCTACAGATTGCTTCAGAAACTCCTGAGATACTCCATGACAGCATCACAGAAAAAAATTCCCACAAAACTGCTAAGAAATCAAGATCCTGCCTGGACAAAGTATTCGAAAACTCTCTCTGTAATGGATTGATTGCAACAAATCAAAATCATCTTACTTTATCCATTTCAGAAACTTAAGTTTTATGAGGTGATAAGAGATGACAAAAGTAGAATTCAATTAACCTGAGAATCAGAAAATATCTGTAACAGCCAGCCTGGACTTCTCTAAACAACCAACATCCCCCTTCCTGCAGTTCTTTCTGATGAGCCTGAAAAGACTTTGACATTGATACAGGTTTACATGCACAGAGTATTTATAGTTCAATTGTCAAGAGGATTTATTGTAACCCCCAAGGGTTCAGTGACTGGTTCTTCACAGGTCCAGGGGCTCAGCAGAAACCACTTCCTTCCTCATGGCACAAAATTTAAAGGAAAACAAACACATGACACTGACCAAGCACCACACAAATCTGCACTGCAGTGGCAGCATAAAGACCTCTGTTTCTGCTGGAGTTTTTAGGACACCATTATCAAATACATGGTGAAATGATTGCTCTAGAGATAACAATCACAGATTGTTCAGGACATGCACAAGGTCAAAACCACACCAAAACTGGTCAGAGTCAGCTGTTTGCACAGGGGTTATGCTCTCAGGTAGGACTGTGACTGTCCCTGTGCCCCAAACCTTTCCCTTCATCCCAGCTCCAGTGACTGAGGACACTTCATCTTTTACAAAGCTATGAATCCAGTGCCTGAAGGAGCTGGGTTTTTCTGCATCTTGAGCATTTTTTCCCCTTTTGTTTGTTTGGTGGGTTTTTTTTTCCTTCAAGTCACATCTTGGCTGTGTTTCAGCTTGTTAAACCACTAAGCCACCATTAAACCACAATTACCACCCAACAGCAAGGGATGTCCTTGCCACCTTTAAGAGAAGAGTTTAGGGAAAAGCAGAAATACGATGCTTCTGCAGGAAGGGTCACANTTTTCCTTCAAGTCACATCTTGGCTGTGTTTCAGCTTGTTAAACCACTAAGCCACCATTAAACCACAATTACCACCCAACAGCAAGGGATGTCCTTGCCACCTTTAAGAGAAGAGTTTAGGGAAAAGCAGAAATACGATGCTTCTGCAGGAAGGGTCACAAAGCCATAAAGCCACAGAAATCCCTGAAAGGAGCTCAGCTCCACTGAGAACTGTGGGTGTGGAAGATCAAATATTCCACACTGCTGTCTATCCCTGCTAGCACTTTTCCAGCCTTTCCTGGGAACACTGCTGTAACGTGCTCCCCACAGACAACTCCAGTTAAGCCTGGTGCATATTTGCTGTCTGACACTGACATCTGTACAATCCCCAGCTAGGATTTCCTTATGACACATTCACACTCTTTCAGTTTGGGAATGACACAGGTACCGCCAAATGTCACTAACAAAATGTTTTGATAGTCAAGGTCAAGCATAATCATGGGACATCCAGAATTTTTGGCTCGCTGGGTTTGGTTTGGCTTTTTAAAGCCAGCGTTCCCATCCAAACTGATGCTGTGCTTCAATAAGTACTCCTGCAGCAATAATACTAATTTAATTACTAATAATATTAATAAGAATACTGATTTCAAAGTAAAGAAATTAAAACAGCCACTGAAGGATTCACTCCTACTTTGATCATGAACTGAAAAGGACTTCAGGCCAAAATAATTTCAAGTATCTACACAAACGAAAGAAGCCCTAGAAGCTACTTGAGGAATTAGTCTGTCTTTACTACAACAGGCATGCAGAAATGCACAGGTGCACATACCCACAAAAGAAGAGAGGGAGCTCTTAATTTAGAAAACAATTTAAAATCTGTGCAGGCACTCAATTCATACTGCATAGCAAGTGTATGACAAAACTCTCAGAAATACTTCCATGTCCTCTCCTCAAAACAATTCCAAAAGCCATACACTTTCATGAACACATAGCCCTGCTCATGCCCTGAGCCTTGCACAGCTCTGCTAGAGAACGAATGAGGAAATCAGGATAAGAAACTAAAAAACAAAGCCAAACTAAACTGCCTAAGGAACCACCAGGCACACAAAAGAGGTGTCCCACTCGCCATGATAACATGTGGGCCACAGATATTACAAAGAAAAAGCAGTGGGGGGTTTTTTTGTAATGAAGATAGGGTTAGAGAGCTTCTAAGGTTGTTTCCTTTTTAAAAGATACTCCATTAAAAATTACAGCACACATTTGCATCCCACTCTGTCACATGTGCCAAGTGGAGCTGAAGGACCGTAAGGCTCTCATGTGTGCAAGTGGGGGGCTGAAGCTTTCTCCCTGGTCTTTAAATAGCTTGCCTCGTCAGGAGGCTGTGGCAGAGTAGTTTCAAGCAAGATGTCAAAAACATTGCCTCCCAGAGAGAGCTGGCCATGCATTATTTCAGAAGGCACCGCGCGACACCGCTGAGACGCGTGGGCTCAAACAAGGCCAGAGGCAGTCAGAGCACACAGAGTGTGCAAAGAGGAGGGCAGGAGGGCTGGAAGCAGACATTAACTGGAACAGATACAGGCTGCCTCTCAGGCAAGCATTAAGGTGTTGCAGACCTTTCTGTTCCTTCTCATCTCAGTAATTTCCACCCAACTGCTTAGCCCTGCTATTTGCAAGCCTCTGCTGTCACAGCCCATTTGGAGCTGCCCCCTGACGTCCTGTGCACAAACAAGCCCTTTGTTTCTCCATCTCCATCTCAAGTGAGACTGGTGCTGCAGGTACCCACCCAGGCAGTGTAGGAGAGGAACAGCTACAGCAGGAATGGATGGCCTGGTATCTCCTCCTAATTAAAACTGAAATGTGTGTGTGTACAGCTCAAGTCTGCCAGCTATTGCTCCTTGCCTGATCTCAGGCTGAGTTATTAGCACCAACAAAACCCAAGCAAGTGGTGCAGCAACAATGAGAGAAGCCAATTATGAGTTCCATGCCCTTCATTCTGCTGTCAGGTTTTCTTTGTTTCCTAATGAGAGCTTTGCCCCTGCAACTATCAGCAGAGAAGGTCACTAGTCCCCATGCTAAAAAAAACCCCAAACAAACAAACAAAACAACCACATTTTCAGCTGCTTCCCATTTAATACCACACTTTATTATACCTCAATAGGAATATCTAGTTTTAAATTGGTTTTTTCATGTCGATTGCACTTGAATGCAATGAAGATCACAAAACCTCATACTTCAGTGCATGAAGGGTTAGTTTGAAAACAACAGGCAGGACAAAAATCAGACTGAAACCTACCATCCTGTCCTCACTTAACCCATCTCTGCTCAGCCAGCCAGAGCAGGAGGAGATCTTGCATACTAGATGCCCTCTCCTCCCCGCACACAAGTCACGCAAGCCAACTTACTCTCCAAAGCAACTTCCCACCTGCATTTTCGTGCAGTTAAAAATCCATCCTCTCTGTGCTATAGATAGATGTGAGATGGACACATGCAGGGCATGTTTCCAAATGACCCAGCCAACAAGAGACAAGACACATTTTAACCAAGCCCCTACTAATCCTGATGATGAATGCAATAATGTTCTGCCATGTATTGAAAGAGGCTGCCAAAGCTGGAAGCTCAAACCATCTTGTTGACCGACACAAATACATAAACATGAAAATTCATACAGGCTTTCACACACTATTTTGAGGAACACTAGACACCAAGCAGATTCTCTGCCAAGGCTGTTTAAATGCTCCACATCACAGAACAGAAGTCCTAAAATTCTTTTCATTTTACAAATCTGAAGTGCCTCTTGTATTATACCCAATATTTGCATAACTTGAAAATAATAATTTTAAAACCTTTATGAAATGAGTATTTTAGTTTATGAGAAAAGTACAAAGAAAGCCTGCCATGCAATCAATGTATGCTTTGCTACCAGCAAGTTTTCCCTAGGAAGCACACAAAGGCCATGCATAACTCTGTATTTTCTCACATGCACTAACCTAGTCCATGTCCTTGTATTCCCTGAACTATGGATCAGGGATATTTTGATCGCTTTTATCTAAATGGATTGGAAACAGCAGAAAATGCCTTGGTTTTGAAGCACACACTGGTGAAACTTAGTAACCACAGCAGCTCCCTGGGGCATAAAACCACACTTTCATTTCCAACCCACAGGTCCCATCAGCACCCACTCCTAACAAAACACAACTTTCTCAGCTGCAGCATCAACAACCACTTAGGTGAACCTGGGAAAACAACGCTGTTGCAATAAGGAAGACCCCTGCAAACCACTGGAGAAGTGACTACACAGGGGAAACAGGGATGAAAAGCAAACAAAACCATCAAAATTGCAACAAGTAAGAAAGATGCAGGCAGGTAGTCAACACAAGATTTTCTTCAGATTTCTTTCACACTAAGAAATTGTAGGAATTGAGGGTTTTGTTTGTTTCCTTCTTACAGTTCATGCAAAAAGTATTAGTGTTTTTAAAAGACAAAATGTGGAGTCTGAGCTAAAGCTTACAGAGATGTGTAAGTCACTGTTGCCTGTGAGCTTTGGATTAAGTCAATAACAAATCAGGCTAAAGTGTGTGCAAACACTTCAAAACACGATGTATTTTAAGGGTGAGACCATTCTTTCCTTGACTTCACACTTCCCTCATATGCAAGTGTGGGAATACTTGCATATATTTAGGTTTTCCTTGGTGCTATTTTTCTATTAAGCTCAAAAACATTTCAGAAATATACAATAAAAAGGGGGCTTTCATTACTGTCATGAAATCTTTATATACATCATTTGTTTAAAATCTCAAATCATACAGAGCTCAGTACATCCTTAATGACTGGCTTCATAAACTATGGCTACAGATTTTAAAGGCCATTTTATTATAGCAAATATTGTCTGAGGTTTCCTTACCACTGTAAAATAACACAGAGGTTCTATTTGGCAGCAGAGTCCCTTTAACAACAACTTGAGCTGTTCCAGGAAATTCAGGAAGCTGCTGTCACAGAACGACAAACCCATGAGAAGGGAAGGCAATTTTCTCAGCAGGTTGCCCAAGACTAGGATTAATTTTCACAGGAGAAATTACTGCAAGACACATCATTTTTAGCACAGAAGAAGAAAGCTCACTTCAACAAAAACATGACAACCACAACAAGTGCTCCTCCCCCTCCCCCCCCAAAAAATAAAGTAGAATACAAAGGGACAAAAAGAGAAAATCAAATACAAAGAAAACTGAAATTGTACAGAAACTGTATATCAGATTCTCTTTGTGGAAAGCAGTAACAAGGTAGCACACACTGCAGTGGCTGTAAAAAAAAAAATACATGTTTGGTGATGCATTTGTTTGAGTTTTGTGCCAGCTTCAGGTAGCCAGATGGGTGGGTTCTGCTGTGGAGGATAAGCAGAAACAAGCAACATGTCCTGGGTCTCCCCCCTCTCACCAACCTAACAGAGTGAGACTGGTATAATTCCAGCAAATCAAAGCAAAGCTGAAGTAGATCTGTTTGACATTGCTTTCAGTGTCAAGTTCCACTTCTGTATTTCATGAAAAACAAAACTTACTTATGCTTTTTGCTTTATGCACACTAAAGCAACGCTGAGGCACCAACAGAAATGTACAAAAGGATTCTGTCTTACCCAGCCAGACAAAATCTTCAAAATTCCACCATAAAATGCATTTGTTTTCTCATTTGTGTTAATGCTGCTTGTTTGAAGTCAGAAGACTTCATTGTAGACTACAAATCCAATCTACCAGTCTCAGAGTCCACAGGAGCCTCCTAAAATAATTTCTCTGGGTACTATTTCAGGTCCTCTGTGGGCACCAGGGTTTCACCAGCAGCTGGCCTGCAGCCAAGTCCCTGTGGACAGTTCCACAAGCACACTTAACCCATTTGACACACTTAACTCCTCTCTTTTCCAAGGCAGCACCAAAGTTGTTCCACTAAAAAGAAAGTCATACCACCTTCTCTTCTGCTTCTGTCCACACCTCAACTCAGCAGCCCAGCTCAAAGTGAAGACAGCAGCTCCAGCCTGTCACTGCGCTTGTTGCAGGTTTGAAAACAAATCAAACCATTCCCATGAGCTTTCTTCAGCTGACACTGAATGAGCCTGGCAATTTAAGCATTTTACATCAAAATGCTCAGCAAACAATGGTTGTACAGTCCTGTTCCTGCGTGGGCGCCTGCAGGAAATAAAACATTCTTTAAAGATTTTACACGCTTTTCTAACCCTGAGATGGATTATTTTGCTCAATCTAAAAATAAATGCACGGGCCTCCTTGTGTTCAAACGGCATAAGAAAAACAAATTGCTGTTTTGTCTTTCTTTGACTGAAGTAGCCAAGGGGGTTGTGCCCTGGGGGAACAGACTGTTGATATGTTTTAATGAAGGATTCATTACAAATCCTGAGCTGTTGAAAGAAATTTGTGCATCTCTTGTTAGCCTTCATCTAATAACAATATAACTGAAATCCAAACAGAGTGAGCATGGAAGTTAAGTGCAGTGTCACCTGTACATAGCCATTCAGACCAGGACTCCAGCCAAGGCTGGTTATGTCACTAGTAAATTGCTCTGCATAAAGAATCTGCACACGAGAGCACCTCTCCATTGCAATTATCATCTGTACAGTAGCTCTCAAAAATCTAGTTCTGACCCCTGGATTCCACAAAGCTTTCTTACCTGCTGTCCCCTTAAAGTCTCTCCAGTAAATAATTTTTAGTACTGCTTAATGTGAATCTGTAAGTATTGTGTCCATAAAAGGCTGAGGTTGTGTCCCCTTGTTCCCTGCAGAATGAACAGATGTTGGTCTTTCAGTGTAAGCATTTGAGTAAGAGCAGCAAACCATAATTTCAGGTGTTTTCTCACATCCAGGAGCACCTCATTGCAATTTATGCCAATAGATACAGCTTTAGAGTATTTTGAGTAGCCTCTAGCCTACTCTAGAAAAAAGGCTGGTCATTTCAGCTGAAACAACAAAAGATAAGAAAATAATAATTACATTTGTTAAGACCATCAAGGAAATTGGGGCTTTTGGTGGTGAGAGGCATCCCGTGGTTCTGGGGATCACCTCAGATAATTAACTGCTGCCATGTCTCAGAAATGTTTTCCCTTTCCAAAGACCAACTTCCCCTTGGAAAACAAGCTGAGTTAGATTTACAATGGCAGGGGTGGCACTTGGTGCACCTCCCCTTAATGACTCGGTGAACAAGACTTGGAGATGCAGGCTCTCCCAGCTGTTTGAAAGCAGTGCCCCTCAGCACCTCCCTGCATTACCCACCACTGCCAAGAAAAATTTGGGAAATAAAACAAATTGAAGAGGCATGCTGGAGCTTGGAGCAACATCACCAGTCCCAGGCCAGCAGCTGGCACAACTCTGTGCTGCTGCTGCTGGGGACAGACCACACAACATGGAGGGGATCTAAAAGGCATCAGTCACCAGGACCAGTGCTTCAAAGGAGAAGGCAAGTGGGAGGGAAATTAATAAAGGGATGCTTGTTAGTGCATCTAAGGATAGTATTCCCAAAGCAAAGAAGAGAATACATGTGTTGAAAGGCTAGGAATTGTATCTCTCTCCCTAAAAAAAATGAAGTTCTTAACTCAGAAAGAGCCTACATGCTATTTTTAAAACTTAATAGAAATGGAAGAAATATTTTTAAATGCTTCAAACCAAGGAACTTAACCTATGGGGGAAAAAATAGCAGGATATCCTTTTGCTTGCAAAGGCAGCTATTGCTATTGTTTTACAACTGAACTAAATGCAAAAAAACCTATTTCTAGATTTTATGTTTTGTGGCTGGAACAGCAAGGTGCCTTATTATTATCATCATATCTACACAGATGAAAGTTATCCTCCTCAAGACAAAGTATTGGACAAATTTCTTGGAAGCTCCCTATCTTGCTGAAGACAATGGGAAACCAGAGCAAGTCCTCTCCACCTGGTCACTCTTTTCAGTTTTGTATGTGAAACAGTGACAAGGTAACTGAAAGTAGCTTAGCTTGAAAGCAGCTTAACTAAACTTTCATCTGTAAAAGGAGTGTCTGAGGTTGACATGGTCTGCTCCCAGGAGATGTTTGTTATTGCTCAACTGAACACACACAGAGACACTTTCATCCTCTCCTCAGCAAACAGCCCACAGCACCCTCGGCTTGTTTGCCAGGTGAGAACAGAAGCCAGGGCTGGACAGAGCCTTCTAGAACCTCCTTTGCTCATGCTGTGCCTAGAACACCCATTCCACAATATTTAAAATCCATACATAGAAGACACTTGCCTTTATTATGATTCAAAATATAAGCTTCCTCAACAGAAATTTTTATCAATCCCTACACTTTGCAATAAAGACTGTAGACAGTGTTCCCCAAGTCCCAGAAATTCTTTATGGCCAGGCTTATGCACTGCAGAGCTGTCACAAACAACTTTTATCTGCAGCCAAGCAAAGCAGGAGGTGCTGAGCTAAGGTACCTGGCTGGCATTTGAGAAGGGATCCTTGTCAGTCAGGTGTAATAGGAAGGCTACAGGCCATGAGCCTCCCAGGCTCAAAAGGCTGTCAGAAAACAAAGCAATGCTGAGAGGGTGGGAGAGGGTCAGTTCACTGTTTCTTTCCTTGTCTGTATAATCTAGAGGGAAGAAATGGCTTTTTTGCTTATTTAGCATACTGTCTGAATGGCTTGTAATTAAAACCCAAACAAGAAAAGATGGTTACAAGAAGTACCAAGACACCAACCAACCTCTGCCTAAGGAAAAGCTTTCTGCATCTTTTCCTGAGGCATCTTAGGGACAGCAAACTGGAGAAGACTACAGGCATTTCCAGAATTTTCTGTATCACTGTTTTACTGTCTCTAATTTCCTTCATACGTGATTGTTCAAATGATGCCAACATTTGTGTGAAAAGTTCCCAAGAACCAATGGCAAAATACCCAAACCATTTAAAATACTTCAGGAGTGTGAGCAAGCAGGTTCATAATTTGTAGTCATGATGGATAGGGCTCAACACCCTTGTGTACTGTGATTTCTTTATGCCCTCTCAGGCAAAGTCTCTACATTGTAATAGTTTCCCATGCAATCCCTAGACTCCTGATAGCTGGACAAGCATTTCCTTACATGTGCACCACAGAAGGCTCTGAGGAAATGTCTAAGGAAAGGGTAGGACATACTCAAGGGGTTACTGCAACCATAGCAAACAGAAAAATAAATACCACATTGCTTCTCCTCTTGCTTTCATTATGGAAACATGTGCAATATTATTGTGGTCACATCAATACTGTATTGGCAAAGAGGGGAAGGAATGGAGCTGACCTGCTCTGCAGTACAGCACATCAAGGAGGCAAGGGATGTCCTCTGCACTGGTAAAGCACAGATGGCATTCCTTCAGCACACCCAGCCAACAATTAACAAAGCAAAACTGCAAAGAGACGAGCAATGTGACAGCCCAAGAGCACCTTCAGTAAAATGCCTGCTTCAAGTGAAAACATTCAGGCTGAATACACCACACCTTTCACCTTTAGAGAACAGATGGTGTCCAGCCAAGTCTGAATTACAACTTGGTCTGAACAGCAGTGAGCTGACAGGCTGATGAAAGAAACCAAAGTATTCCTTGTATGAGGAGGAGTAGGTTGGTAGGGTCTGAATCTAACATGACTTTGTCTCCTATTACATGAATTCACCTTACATCTTCACAAACCTACAGCAATCTTCATAAGCCACTGCTATTCAAAACACAACATGCATAAGTCATGTTTTGTAAGACTAATGTTCTTAAACCAAGTTTAAAAAAATACAAGCTTTATAAGAAATAGATACTACAGTGCTAATAAGGAACTGTTCACACATTGTTCACTTTACAACAGACTTGTAAAATGCTAAGTCACTCTGCCAGTGTGCTCGTTCTACTGACACAAAAATACTTGTAAACACATACAGCAGTTAACCTTAAAAATCATGGGGATGTGCTCACTCACTTCTCCCTTTGGGGGTGCTTTTGATTCAATAGTGTATTAAAACAAATACTTGAATTTAGGCTCTAAGTCAAGACAAATAAACTGTCTTAAAATTATGCTAATACAGAAACTGAATTCTCTCATCTCCCAAGAAAAGGAAAAAATAAATATTGCTATGTTGATGCTATTCTTTCTAACTTCAAGCAGTGAAAAAGATCTGAAAACTTTAAGTAGGTTTTTTGGACTTTTTTTAATGGTCAATTTTTTCTTTTGACTTAGTGAAGATTAGCAAGCCAGCCAAGATAACATTTCTGACTGTGTCATAACCTAAGCCATATAGTAATTTCTTGAATAGCAAAAGTTACAATTTGTCTTCAAAGGAAAGTGCACATTTGAACAAGTCACCCAAACTGGTGTTTGTAATGGGAGTTTAGGTCAAGTTTCACAACCAGTTAAAAATTACTCCACAAGCCAAGTACTATTGAACTCTATTTCCTTAGCAGCCAAAGCAAACATCACCCTTGTTCCTTCCTCCTTTGATTCCAGAAAAGTTCCATCTGAAGAATAGGCAGAAAGGCCAAAATGGTTGAATTCAGTATCCTGGAAAAGAGGGGCTCATAGAAGGCAGTAGTATCTTTTATTAGATGAAGGTGGCTGTGGGGAAGGGAGGGGTTGGGCCCTTGTTGGGTCTGAAACAAGCACAAGGTGATGTCAGCTGCAGTTTGTCTCCCCTGTGGTTGGGTGCAGGCAAAGGCCGATGGCAAAGCCTCTCTGGGAATGCACCCGGACTTTTTGCTTGGAGCACAATGAACTGCCTAGATCATGTCTCCCACTATTAGCTACACCTGACTGCATGTATAAAGAGCACCTCAGTATCTAATGACATTTGTGAACCATTTGACCAGTGAAACAAATGGGCAACACAATGTAACACTGCTAAAGCAGTTTAGAGGAGAAATTGGTGTGTCGAAAAGTTAGGAGTATCACCTTTTCCAACAGGGAATTAAAATATTCTGCTGCTTAAAATAATTAAGCACTATTTTATTGTCTAAGTAATAAATGCTCATCATTATGAAGATTGAAACTGGCATCTAGAGCTTGGGAGGGAGAAGGATGTTAAAGATAATTCAGACAGCAACATTGTGAGATATCAGAGAAAATGAAAAATGAGACCTAAAACTTCAAAGCACAGAATAACAACACAAGGAAGCAAGTAAGAGAGGCATAACTTACAGGAAAACAGACTACACTGAGTAGTGTGCCAGGGCAGGAACACCACTACTTGCTGACTTCATTTCCAAAATTATCATACTGCTGTAGTCAAGCTTTGGTCAGCTTTCATGCCCTGCCTGGGAACATCAGGAAGCCCTTCTCAATGCAGGACTACACCACCTCATACAAACAGCAGGGGAACTCTTCTCCCCTTAATGCTGGTGGCTCAAAGAAACCAGAGAGCTGACCAATACCTCAGTGAGGCACCTTTCTGCTGCAGCACCCACATGGGGCAAGAGCACTGTGATCAGTGCCCAAGAAGCAAAAGCAGTACCACCAGGCTTGTCATAACCCACATCACTGTGCTGATCCAAACTATTCCTATGGAGCATTCTCAAGCTGCAAAATGCCACTTCCACTGAGGCTCACTGGTAGCCAGTAAAAAAAAAATCCCATGAAGCAAGAAATACAACACAAAGCACATGCTAAACATTTTCCTACACTCAAACAAAACAAAGAATCAGATCAACCAGGAGGTGCTCAAAGTAGCATTAGGAGAGTGTTAATTTGATGACCAATGTAGGAAGATAAATTTAGTGTTTCATTCCTGAAAATACATCTCTTGAAAAAGACACTAGGAGTCTACAGCCAAAATAAATCAGAGGCTTGAAACAGGCATATTCACTCTCTGAGGAAACATCTCCAGTGACATTTGGGACCACCAAAGCAAAGAGCTCCAGGCTGGCCCTTAGCTATGAAGTGCTGCTTGGCCAGGGAGGAGCACAACCACACACAGGTGCTGTAAGACTTGTTCTTTCATCCTTCAGTAACTAGAGAAGTTAACTCCATTTATATGAACCAGCCTGCGATTATTGCAAGACTCACTGAAAACACCCCCCTCTCCCTGCCAGCCCATTCTTCAGTGACCTTCTCCCAGTCAGATGTGAAAGCCAGACCCAGACATGGCCTCCACTGGACTTCACAGGGCTGGGTGCCTGCCTGAGTTTCACCTCATTGTGCTGAAGCCAAGTGCTGCCCCAACCCTAGGACCAGCTGCGTGCTGCACTTACCTCCGTGAACATGTCTTACTGCCTTCCCACATGGCAGGGTAGATTTCCTGTTTTCATACATTCCCTTGTCAGCCCTAATCAGTGTCAATAGGTTATGGTGTCTTTTGTGCTGGCGGCGTCAGCCCTGACAGGAAAGAACTTTTAATCTCTTCCCTCGCACCGAGCCATGAGAAGCTGCAGGCGCTCCCAGGCATAACTCCCTTGGCTCCTCTCCGAAAAATTCTCTCAAGCACTCCGTTGCTTAGCAATATTTGCCTTCCCCCTGTATGGTTCAAATTGGCAGCATCTGTCCCTTTGGCACTTTCCACTTGTGCAAGAAACGGTGCTGAGAGTTTCAAAAGTCTACAAAGAGCTAGGTGGAGGATGTTGCGTGTGAGGCATCGGAGCTGCCTTGGCATTTTATTGCCGGTTTATTTCCAGCCTGGATAGAATGTGTGGCTTCTTCCAAAGGAGACACACACAAGGGAAAAGCCTCTTTTGCATCCGGTGGGACTCTCCCATTAAATCAAATATAAGTAGCTTTTTCTGTTTACATAACTACACCTGCATGCTCTGGCTTGGTTTGGCTTAAAAAAACCCAAACAAAACACAGCCCTGACATATGATTCTTTCCTGCCAACTGGGATTGACTGTGATTGCTCCTAAGATACTGCATGCTCATCAAGTGAGAGAAAACAAGAGAAGCCAAAATACATTTATGCATTTAAAAATGCAAGAGCTGTGTGCAATCCTAACATCAGAACCACTAGTCAGACCCCCAAGCTGCCTGTGGTCCATGCAACCATCCCAAGGGGCAGTGATCAAGGTCATGCCTCTGGATGTACCTGCAACCCAGTGAATGAGAGGAAAAGGAAATTAAAATAATGTAAGAGTATAAAAAGTACCAAGTGCCTTCACTTCTAAGAGCCAAAAGGGAATATGGAGAGGACTCAAGTAAAAGGATATGTCTTTGGGCACTTGGTATTACAACAAGACACAGAGAATCCCACAGTAAACCTTCCTCTAGCTGCAATTCATTTCAGTTCACACCACAATGCCCAAGGGTTGTGAGAAAGGCCTTGGGTGGCACAGCTTGGGATATTTACATGCAAGTTGTTAGGGATGCTTACAAAACATGAGATATAGTTCAGTTTCAGCTCTTATGGTGAGGTTGAGGTTTACTATTTTTGCTTTTTAACTTTTTTTTTTACCCTAAACAGAAAAAGTAACAATTCTCATTCATGTTTGATCTGCTTCTTTAGCAGTCACGCACCAGCAGCAACACAAATTGACACAGTGCCTGTGCAGAGGAGACACAGAAGTAACACATTGTTACCTGCCTTGGTGCCAAGCAAGGAAAATAAAATAGTCAAAAAAAGGAATACAAGGAGTGAGGGGAAAACAAACAAACAAAACACAATCTCCCTTCTATTCAGTAAATGAGAAATACAAAGAAGATTGGTAGAAAGATGACAATAGCATAATGCTAACTACTGTAGATTCATTACATAAGGCCAACAGTGCTTCATATGTCTTTAAAGATTTTCATTTTAAAAGGATGCAGGATTAAAACAATATATTTATTTCTACTTTACAGCATTCACCTGTCTGACAATTCCCTCCAGAAGAAAAACTCAGGTGCCATGAAGAGAAGTCCAGTGAAAAATTATCTAGAACAGACTTTTTATATTTGCCATCCAAACATCTTCATAGGTATTTAGTAATTACTATTTACTATACAACAACCATGTTTTTATTGTTGACCATTGATAACTGTGTACTCTGAGGAAAACACAGCTCAGTGACAGCAGTTTGAACACAGGGGTCTTTGTGTGCACCCTGTGCTTCAAGGATAATAGAGCATTACCAAAAAGATTTAACACATCTGGGCTGCTTCATTGTTGCTTGCTGTTGTTTAGGTGTTCTAAATTGGCTGCTTCCCTATTTACTTCCCAGTTCACAGGCAGGAGAGTCCAAAGAGGCCTCATTACACGAGGTAAAAAGAGCTATGCCCTAATACACACAAAATTTTTGGGAAAACAAAGCCAAATCTTCAATGAGCATCAAGGGCTGTACATTCCTCCATACACTATGTCCTTAATAATGCTTGAGGATTTATAAACACTCTCCCCCTCAAAGCAGCCTGACTGCTTCGTGCCCTGCTGTCAAGCTGATTCCCTTTCACACATCACAGTCTGTGTCAATGGAGGCAATTCAAGGGTCTCTGTTGGTGCTGCAGCTCTCCTAAAGACACAGAGAGAGAGAATGGCTTTTAAAGCATCTTTGTTTAGGTGCTGGGGAAGAGGTAAAACCTGGCACATGAAGAGAAGGGATACATCTAAGCTTCTTCATGTCTGCTATATTTTTAAGCCTTCTCACAACAAATTTGGAAAGATGCCTTAAAGGGACAGGGACAACATTTAGAAGTGAAGGCTTTGATTTGGGGAAGAGGGGAAAGAGCTGTTCAGTGTCTCTGTGAATGCAAAGTGAGTCACTGCACTGTTATCCACTGTGGATTCATTCACTCCACAGTGAAACTGTGTGTCTAGTAGGCCTGGAAGGCTGAACTTTCCAG
Organism: Notiomystis cincta; assembly: GCA_013398075.1. NCBI lineage: Eukaryota > Metazoa > Chordata > Aves > Passeriformes > Notiomystidae > Notiomystis > Notiomystis cincta. The sequence goes on from VZRX01001258.1 coordinate 189,164, forward strand.
TGTTCCCATGAGCAGAAGCTGTCAATAATGAATTCACAGCTGCAGGTGAAACACGCCTTAGAAATTCAATTAACCAGAACACATGTTGAGGAAATGGCTTTCCTAAGTCATGTCAAGGGAGATCATAGGAAAAACTGTATTTGGCATGTGGCTGTTCAGTAAACTGGGGCCAAACAGTTCAGGGAAGAAGAGGGAAGATCAGCAGAGCTTCTGCTTGTCTAGACCTATTCACTGTCAGGGTCATCACAGGGCAGGAGCCTCCCCACAGCTCCTGTTTCACCAAAAACTAGAGAGAGGGACGACCTTTCAGCCAACAAACTCCCAGTCAGCCTCTCTTGTACTCTACATCCAGCACACAAGCCATATACCCAGGCTCTCTGTTTCTTCCTCTTCTCCCTCCAGGCTTCAGCACTGGAGGGCTCTATTAGCAAATAGATGTTCATCACTGAGACCAAAGAGAAGCAAGCAAATGTGACAATGACATGACCAAAAAAAGCAGAAATCAAAGAAATGTATTTTTCACTACAGCTTACAGAGCCATCAAAATGCCTGTATTCCTCCCTGCCTATGCACAGAAAACAGGGGCCACAGCCTAAAGATCCCTTCTGCAAAGGAGCATCATTCAGCATATTCACAAAAATGCTTCCTCTACCAGCTCCAAACTGGACTAAGCATATAATTAAAACCAGGGTCCTGGCTTGTGCAAAAACATTTCTTTTATTATCTTCAATTCTCTTTTTATTGTGTTCTTACTTTGCCACAGATCTAACAGAAGGAACATGAGCAATGCTACTCCTGCACTGGCAACTGTAGGATTTTCTTGTGCAGTTGGACACAGACTCACATGCTCAACAGAAAGTGAGGAAGAGGTTTCATTCAGCACACAGCATCATAGCTAATGCTGCCCTACCAAAACTCATATTAAATCAGAGATAGATGAGACAGAAGAAGTATGGGGATGGGAAAAGAGATCAGACAATAATGCAGATGAGACAATAAGATAATGTAGAAGGTGATGCCCTGCACTGCTTTATTTGTCTCCCAGGAGTAAAATATCCAGTTAAGCAAATAAGGTAACATGGTCCTCAGTGAACTTCCTGTTTTGAGGTGTGATGAGCAATGCCAAACCTACTTTGTAGCAAACAACATCTCTTGACATGAAAGTATTTTCACAACTTCTCCACAATGTCATTTTGACAGTTTCATCTCATTTCCTACAATATACTGCCTACAGCCATTTGCAGCTGATCCACACCCTTTTCCATGAAAAGCAGACTGCACCCACACTCTTCCTTTTCATTACAAAGGTGGCAAAATGCAATTTGAAACAATGTCTGTAGCTCTCCTTGCACAGCTGCCTCAGGTCAGCACCATGGCATGCTACATCCCATAGGGCATAGCAATATCCTCAGTGCTGAAGGATGAGCTCAGTGAATCTCCAAAATATATCAGGGGACCAAGTGCCTTTGAGCTCACAGGAGGCCAAGCCATGATGCAGGCAGAGTCGGTGTGTTGGTCCCTTGGCACAGCCAAAACTGGGCTTCAAAGGGCACAGGAAAAGGAGCTGCATTTGCCAAACAACACAGGTACAATGCTGCTCCTCCTCTCCCACTGCTCTACCAATCAGGGCTTCTGCTTCCATCTTACATGACAAATCAGAGAGGTGGCCTTGACTCAGCAAAAACAGATGGAGTAAAACAAGGAAACTTGCAGTATCAAGTCATACTTTCCTGTGGGTCTACAGTGAGATTTTACTAACTTACAGAGGGGAATCTTGTGGTGTTCACAGCCCCTTATCACAAAGTCCAGGTGACCACAGAATTCATTGCACTGCTGGCAGTCCCAGTATTCAGTGAGGATTTGGGGCTTCCACCCACCACCAGTCAGACAGAGTCCTGACACTCTGCATCAACACTTGACCTTCTCATGGTATCATTTCCCCCTTCTTTTCAACAAGCCTTAGAGGAAATCATAGGCACAGAGGCAGGCTCAAAACATAAAACCTGCTGCAGCCTCACTGAAAAAACAACAGAAAAATCACAGGAAGTGTCACATTTTCAACCATTCAAACAGGTATTTCACACCCAGGTCAACCTCAAAATGCACCCTCCAAACAGGGTAACAGGCATACAGCCAATCATTGCTTCTAGCAGTCACTGCTGTTTAATGACGTGTTCTCCCACAGACCTGTTCTCCTGCTCCAACAGAGATCCCCAAAAATTGCACTCACCTCTATGGGCTCAGAAGGGGTTTCCAATTTGGATAGTTCAGCTTTGGCTTTTGCCTTCAAATCAGAGAGATCATCATTCTCTTCCTTGGGCTCAGAAGGGGTTTCCAACTTGGATAGTTCAGCTTTAACTTTTGCCTTCAAATCTGAGACATCTTCATTGGGTCCTTCATGGTATTCTTCCAGGAGAGGTTTGAGTTCCAGGGATTCAAATGGTGCCTGATCTTGGCCATCCATGGGTCTGACATAGGCAGTTGGTTTCTGCTGCATTGCACTGGCTTTTGATGTCAAAGAAGGAGGAAAAGTCTGAGAGGAAGGCTGAGTGGTGCTGGTCAAGGTAACGACTGGGCTGTCCCGACTTTCCTTCTCCTGTGATCCTGTCACTAAGTCCTGTAGTGATTTGGTTTGACTGTAGGCTGACCCGTGACTTTTGCTGCTGTTCTGTGACCTGGAATTGATATGCTGGCTGGAATGTAGAGGTGACAGGGGTGCCATGGGAGAAGACAACAAACACGGCAGGAACGGGGAAAGCGCCAGAGGGGAGGCCTGCAGGCCATGAGCACGACCTTCCCCAGTCCCAGGCTTGTCATTGTGGCTGTGGGGGAAGCCTGCCTGACCGTCCCGGCCAGCACGGCCGTGCTCCCGGCCGTGGCTGCGAGCGCCGGCTAAGCTGCGGCTCTTGGCCTGCAAACCTGAAGCTGGTTCTGCCCCTGACTGTGCCTTTTGGTAGTGACTGGAGTGGCTTGGAGGACGAGGGGCTACAACCATAGGTCCCACAGGTGGGCGGCGGGCCGGGTGCTGGAATGCAGATGGCAGTGTATGGATGGCCTTCTCAGGGAAGTACGGGCGGTCAGGCTGGCCGGGGGGAAACACAGGGGCAACACTCTTTGGAATCCCTATAAGGTTCTGACAGGATTTGTTGCTCATGAACTCCTTGACCTCCTCATAATTGCCCAGCATGCTCTGAATTCGGCTTGACAACTCATCTTCTTTATTAGTCTGCAACACAAGAACAAAGAGGCGGACATTTCAAAAGCTCCTCAAGAGATCCAGCTCAGGAAGAGACATTCTTCAGGATCTTAACTTAATCACCACACAACACCATGAGTGAAGTTAGGCAAGCTCATCTTGATCCTGCAAATCTCTCCAAAGCAGATGGGACTGCTCGAGCCATTATCGGTTATTGCAAGCCAAGCTTGGTGCACCTGCAGCCTCCAGGAGCAGGAACATCATATCCATTTGTTATACCCACAGCTGCAGGCAGACAGGCAGCCAAGCTGTTCCTGAGCACTCTCTCTCTCTCAGACTACAGGAGGCCAGCCCAAAGTCCACACTGCCCTTGCACAACCAACAGAGATTCAAGCACATACTCTAAAGGAATTGAAATTAAACAGATGGGAAGATGCTGTGTTTGTATTTATCATGCTCAAGTCAGCTATGCCCTATGCAGAGCCACAGCTTTCCTCTTCCCTTCTCTCTTTCCCCCCTACACCTCCTACCAAATACCTTGTAGGGTTCTGCAAAGAGGGGAGTTTTCTCAGAGAACTGTTTTTTGTCTTCCAGAACCTCCTGACTCCGTCTTTCTTTCTCTCGAATCCGCAGCAAGTTTCTGTCCTCATTGCATAAGCTTTAGGAAGGAGAGAAAAGAAAGATGATTAACATTGTACACCAGTGTTATCAACAAGTATCTACTTGGTACGGAAACCCTGGTTTTCAGACAATGGCACACATCCAGAATGAAAGCAATTTGGAAATCCATGGAATGGTTACAGCTGACAAATCAGTTACATCGAGAATTTGCTGCACAACGCAGTAATGTGACACATAAGGTACTTGCATCCTTCTCAATGATTTCTACTACTGATACCATCCTTCAGGAAGAGTGGGAAGGAAAAAGCTATCCATCCATTTCATTGTGAAACAAACAGAGAAGCAGTCAGTGGGGGTGATAAGCACACCAGCTGGCAAATCCATTTGCAACAATGAATGTGAAAAACTACCATTCTTGTTCTCCTTCATACTTCCACCCAACTCTTCACTCAGTAAAAGAGAATCCATTATTTTAAAGGTGTCGCCACTTTTAAAGAATGAACTTTGCCTACTTGGCAAAAAAACCAAGGCAACACTACTTGGCAATAAACAGGCTTGAAAGCTACTCACCAGGAAACCCATATAGTTGCATTTAAAACAATCATGCAAACGTATTTAGAAAGGTCTCAGAAACTCAGAAAACACCAGGTCAAATCCCCATTCCTCCTCAACCACATCTGCATGCACTCGATTCCACCAGCCCCACACCAAAGCACCAATAAACCTGTGTCACATGCACAGCAGAACAATTCCATGGAAAACCAGATCCTTTAAACTACACTTTGCCTGTGAAATACTACTGCAAGACAAGGGCATCTCTTGCTCTAATCTTTATAGACATTGGGGAAGGAAAAGCATGCAGGCATCTCTGTCCTGTCCTATTTCTACTCTACTGCACAGTCTACTGTATACATACAATTCCTATATTCTTCTTCATACACACAAATTGTCAAGTGTCCACTTTGCAAGGGAAGAGCCTTGTCCTCCCCACCAGTGACATCTTCCCAAATGCTACAGCAATAACCTGCTGCTGAAAGGTTAATCATGCCTAGAGGAGAGGCAGAGGACTGGCTTTGCTGCAGCAGTTAACCAAGAGGTCTGGCTGCTGCAGAGGGTTTCCTGACTCAGTGGGAACTCTGGAAAACGATGCTGACGGATTGCAAATTTCTATATATGGAACTGCAGTAAGGATGTACTTGTACTACTAAGACAGAAAAACATATTCAGGGGTTAGACTGTGCACATTTAGCATAGTTTCCAACTTTGCTAGTGCTGAACTGTTTCCAAATATAGCAAAACAGAAGTGTCCAGTAATATCTATGTATCCTACTTCTGCAAACAATTTTAAATGTTCATAAAAGAAAAAATAAGAAAACAGGAATCACAGACCACTGCTTCAGTAAATACATACAATCCTTCTGTAATAAACTGTATAATAGAACCATTTCCCCTGTGCATCTGATGTCATTTTGCATGTCAGCAATTTCCTATCTATAAGCAGTTAGTTGGGCAGTTGCTCTGTGTGTGCCAGGAAAGCTTTGTGCAGTCAGGTGAGGGAGACACCAACTACAAAAGGAAAAAAACTTAGGAAAAATTATAAGGCAAACTAGAAGCAATCTTGGCTATATCTTCTATCTGAAATTGTATGCTTGCAAATGATTTTTTTAAGTGAATGTGTTTCACAAAAAGGTAAGCCACATATTATGACTCTGAAAATTGCTTTATACTAAAACACTGTGCTACATCCATGTGCATTACGGATGTCCTTCTATTTCTAGGCTGGCAAGCACCCAAATTCAGAGTAATCAAGTTGTTTTGCTCAGATGTTCTGATCACATTCAAACAAAAGGAAAACCCTAAACCACTTGAGCCTCTCACAACAATAATATTTATGATGAGAAGTAGCTACGTTTCCTATATGTATTCCTAAATGACACTGAATGTAAAACAACTTACGTGCTGCTCGCTGCAAAGACAGCAGCTGCAATACCTCTAAAGGTCTTTTCTTCCCCTGAACCTTCCTTGACCCCAAGCTCTCTTCCCAGCAATAAATTCTTTCTAAAAGGGGCGGGGGGGTGTGAGGGGGGGGGACACCGCCTATTTGCCACAGTGCCAGTTCCTGAAGGTTTAAGAAGAGACAAAGGTGGCTGCTCATATGGGAGCACCAGACAATGCTCAGTGAGGTCAATCTTCATACCTTCACGGGGTACAGTGGCTATGTGCTGACCATGCACAGCTGACTGCCCCTGCAGCCAGGCCAGGGGTCATTCCCCTCCCCTTTGCTACTCAGGATCTCCATCCACCCTCTGCCTTCCTGTCTGAATCTCATTCCGAGATTTCCTCCAACTTCATTGACCAGAAGGCGCTACAGTTTCAGGAGCAGAAGGATAAGGGGAAAAAAACACTAAGTAGCTATTCATCTAATAGTGCAGTTGAGAGCAACAGCCTAAGTTGCAGACAAGACCTTGAACTACCTGAAGACAAGAGCTAAAACCCCTTCCAAGTCTATTTTATCATATAGGTGTCATAAAAACCTTTTGGAAACCTGGGCTATGCCGTACCTCACACAGCAGCTAGCCTAAGGTCAAGTGTCAGGCAGCCAGGCAGCAAGCCTCTGAGAAGCAGGGTCAGCTCAGGCCCTGCGTGGCCCCGTGCCAGGAGGAGAGGAGGTCTCCACGTCCTGCCAGGCGCCAGCGAGGAAACCCGCGCGGAGACGGTGTGTGCCAGGCTCCAGCAAGGCGTCCCGCGCGCACCCGCGGCGCTGCCAGCGCTGCCAACGCTGCACGGAGAGCCCAGCTCCTGGTCTTCGGGAACCTCTTCGGAATCACAGCTCTGATACTCAGGTTTGACTAGGATGAGAACTCAACAGAAAACCCAGGCTCTTCCTTACTGGTTTGCAGAAATGCTTTGGGAAACTGGACCTCGAGGCTTGGCACCAACACATGGGAGCCTGGGAGTCAGGGGACACATGCACAAATCACCCCCACTCGCCCAAAAATCCCCAGACTGTGCTTTGCTACAGACTGAAATGTAGAATTCTGCTAGGCTCAAAGCAGCCCAAGGTGAAGGCACTGAGCTGGCTCTTGTAAGAAGGGATTGGTTCAGGAAGTTCAGCAAAGCACACACCCTGATCTGCAACATCATCCAGACTTGGGTCTGTAACAGAAGCCATAAAATACCAATGTGCTCTGAAGCTGCTCTCAGTGACATGCCAACCCTTACAACATAGGTTCAAATGCTGATTGTGACAATCTAGACCACGACAACATTTTCAGAAAATAGACTGGTGCAGGAAGAAATTCTGCCCCTTCTGTCCTGTGTGTTCTCCAAATGAAAATCAAATGAAAATAAAAATCTGCTTTAATTGTAGTGCTGGCTCCCAAAAGGAATTATCCAGGGGCAGGTTAGGGGGGTGGAGAAAGGCTAAAAGCCAAACACACACGGAGAAAACACTCACTTCCCTCTCAACATGCAGAACCTCTTCCTCTGAAACACTGAAACACAACATTTCATTTTAGTACAACTGCAGGAAAACACAAATATATTAAAGCTCTTTTGCCATTAAAATTGATTCTTTTTTTAATGTGAGAAGCTGCTGATCATGATTGAGAGATGTATTTTTTGCTTAAGGCAAGACACGTCATCCCAAAAACAATTAAACAGAGATCACAAGGATGCATCACAATGGCCTTGCTGCAGCACCCCAGCTCTGCTCCTATTAAAGTCTCCACAGAAGAATTGCCACCAATTTGTAGAGCCAAGATCATATCTGCAAAGATTAAATATGCAGTTTCGTTCAGCAGCTCATCAGCTTGAAAAGAAATGTGGATAAAGGCACGGCACAGAAAGTTCCTGAGCATCACAGCTGTGCTCAGCTCTCACACTGGTATCACCTACACAGCCTGACAGGGACTGCAACATAAGCAGATGAAAGGACAACACTACATTTAATATCAAACAGCATCAAAAACTCCTCGTCCCAACCTTTGCTTCCTTTCCTTTAACAAAACATCGACAAGTTGGGACTTGCTGAATTTTTTTGTGTTTCACATCAAACACTATTTCTCACAAAACACACAGTTTGAACATACACAATTGATAAGAGAAAAACATAAGGCAGAAGTACAACAGATGGTACAGTTAGTCAATAATTTTCTGCATCATCATCAATCAGCTTTGGTACATGCTTCCAAAAATATGTGTCTTCACACTGAAGTGATATGAATTGGAATTTGCTTTTCAAGATTTTGCTTCCTCTGGCTCCTTCAAGTCATCAAGTCTATCCAGTCCTGTTTACTCACTCTATGACAGAGGCATCAGACCCACTGAGCAAGAGATCAAGGCCTCACAGCCCACCTGTTTATCTACAATGACTGTAAGAAACCTCCTGTCAAATATTTTTGAACAAAAACAATGTTCCAAGAAAATGCAGCACTGCTGCAACCTTTCCTTCAAAGCATATGGAAAAATGATCCTGAATACACCTCTTTTTATGTTTTAAATACAGAGCCCTCTGGGTTACATAAAAAAATTGAAGCAGAGAAGGCTGGGATGCTGTAACAGGCAGAAGGGAACTGCCACTTTGCTTAAGTAGAAGCTAAGTTGGCTTTTAACAGAAAAAAAAGCAGTTCTACTTTTGTAACATTAATCATCTTCTCACTCAGCCTCTCCTATGGTAATCTTTGGGTTCAAATTCTTACTTATTTGTTTCCTCCCACTGTTGCCAAGTTTAAAATTATATTCATTACTCAGCCATTAAAAGGTTTTTGCTTCCTTTCAGCATCAATAGGCCTTTGATCATCAAGCAGTTCCCAGGAGTAAGCCTGATCTTTTCCTGAGAAGAACTGAGCCCCTGCAGCGCCCAGCAACTTTAGCAGGAACTGGGAACTCTCAGATGTTCTTCAAACATGACAGATCCTTCATAGAACTGAGCCTAAACCCCAGTGCAAATGGCTATGCACTTAAAAAAAAACCCCAAGATTTGTCATCTTATAGTCCACAAACCACTGAAGTCTCAAAAGAGGAAAAACCACCTTTGTCAAAAGATGTAAATAACTGACAGTAACAACCTCTTTTGTGCCTACTCAAGAAAGGCAAACAAGTGAAAAGTTTATGACTTGGACTTTCCCTGCACCCTGAAATGTTTAAAATCTAACTATTATTTACTCATAAACTGCCATATACAACAGCAACTTAGGAAACCTGGAAAAACGTGACAATTACAGAGCACAAAACTATGTTGCCATAGCTGAAGACCTGAACAAACCAAGAGCTCCTACACTTGTGATGTTGCAGAAATGAAGTCTCTAAAGTAACCCAGGCTTTCAGCCTCTCCCCTTGTAGGTGACGTTAATAGAACAGTCAGAAAAGGTGTTAATTATAAGTTAGACGGAACGCGAAAGCTGTCATTCTCCATCTAAATGCAAATATACTAGAAGGGCTTTTAAGAAGGTGTGATTGTGTGAAGTGTAATTACAAGGAAAGCAGACAAGGAGTTGATGAATTTAAGGCTTTGTTTGTTCTGGATGTGGCAGGCAAAGCAGGAAATGTGAAAAATTTAAATCACCGGGTATGTACAACGAAAAATCCTGACCACTTCGCCTCTGCAAGGCGTTCTGTACACGGCAGTCTCAGGCACACATCCCAGGATTTCCCCAAGCCACGTGAGTGGTCTGACTGCCATTCAGCCCTGAAGGCATGCGTGTTTTTTGGGGTAGGTGAATGAAGGTTTGCAACTCAAGTGCTATTCAGACCGGGTATGAACAGAAAGAGCCAAATCTGCTGGCGCCTTGGTTGCAGCTGATGGAGCAGCTCTAGAACTGCAGCCAGGATGAGTTCCCCAGGTTTTGAGAGCCCTCTCATAGCTGCACACCAGGCAGCCTTGATCGTGGTGACCCAACCGTGACAAGCTGAGCTTCCATGTGAGCAGCTTTTGCAGGCAAGAGGAGCCCATCCATGTCTCTTCTCACTTCATCAGCAAGGATCAAAAAGTTAGCTTTGTCAGGATACAGATAAAACAGTTGCCCAAATGGGTTTACTTTGCAGAGGTGACAGTGAAAAATAAGTAATTCTAAACTTCACTCTCTGTATCAAAATGAGAGGCTTCAGTTTGCCACTAACTCATCTACACTGCTCTGTTGCACAGCTGAGCAAACATTTTCACATAGCCCCAAGTGCCTCCTCCCACAGAGAGCTCTCAGACCCAGGGCCAATCTGGTCAGGCCCAGCTGGTACACCCAGGTCCCTCTGACAGTGCGCTACATCCTGGCTTTGTCTGAGAATCCGCTTCTATGGAGAAGCGGCATTCCCTGCTGAGCAGATCCTGCTCCAGCAGAGAGGGGACTCTGACTCACCCACGATTGTCTCAGAAGTGACCTTTTCCCATTTTTATGGATTTAAAAGTCAGCTGCAGTCACGAAGTCTCTCATCCACAAAATGCAACCTGGCATTATTCCCGACCTGCCACAGGGCAAGCACAGGGATGCTGGCACAGCAGGGTCACCAGCCCGGTGCCCCAGCCGCTGTTGCAGCAACTGTTCCAGCAGCGCCTTCCCTGCCTCTGCAGCACCCGGAGCTTGCTGCAAGCTGCATTTTTCCCCTTGATGAAAACAGAGGTAAAGTGCTTGGCAACTGCCATGAACTGAGCATGCAGACATGCACTCACCGTGCCCACATCAGAGCAGCACATTGGCAATTTGGACTAAGTCAGTGTTCAGGTAGTAGGCAGGCAGCAAGGAAAATTAAGGTGAGAAGACCCATTAGAGACTCAGCATGACACATTCTGCTTTCCACCAGGATTAACAGCACCTGGAACACCTCTCAGTACTTGGGAATGCACTGCCCTGCAGCATTTCTCCCTCCCACAGCGTTTCTTCTTCTTGATTATCTACATGTCACTTACAATAAAAACCATCATGCGTTTCTCCCGATTGTTTAAGTCAGCCTGAGACACACAAACAAATTTAACTCATTAGCTTACAAACTCCCGCTCAGGAAAATTATGTGACTGAAGTAAAAATCAATGGAAGAGTGCCAAATCTGCCTGGCCAGATCCTGCAGCACTCTGCAGCTCAGTGCCCGGCTTCAGCTGTTATCGCTAAGCCAAATCTTTCTGGTAGGGCTCTCTAAATGAGCTGCATGAGCACAGGAGCAGAGGAACCACCACGTGGTGAGCAGCATGTACAGAGCACGCACACGTGTGCACAACTGCCCAGCACGGGGAGAAGGTGTTCCCCAGCAGAAACACAGAGGCTGGGACTGTGATATTTTATTAACACACCCACCACTAGCAAAATATCAGTGTCTATAGCTGACAAGGCATACTCGAATAGTCAGAAGTGGTTATCAGCTGCTGCCCGAGCAGTCTGAAGGCTTTCTTCAGTGAAGTGGTGCGTGAAATCTCCCGCTGTACCCATCTGCCTCTGAATTCCTCATCTCAGTGGCAGGAATCCAGCACCTGGGATGAACTGTTGTAGGCTTGCTTGGGAAAATGCACAGGGTACAACCGACATTGTACCTTATATAAAACCCATCCTATCTGTTCATTTCCTTTTGCTTTGAAATACCTTTTTTGTTGTTCTGTAAAATCAATAGGTTTAACGGCAGTGAGAGAAATGTGCATTTGCAGTAGTAATGCACAAAAAGCAGAATGTAAAAATGAAATCAGGTTTCTCTCTCTTTAAAATACGCTCAAAACCAATGTCCTTTACTGCCAAACCATGAGAGATTAGGTAAAAAGGCTGTTGCAAACTAGTACTATTTGAAAAGAAATCAAATAATTAGGGAATCAAGAAAAAGCATTTTATCTTTAATATTAATTTCCCAGACCTACTTTAAATCATTTTTTCACACAATTGCAATATTTTGATTCACTCACATATTTCCACCTTAGTGATTATAGGAAATTAAATCATGCTTGCTTAGACCTAGTGTTTCTTCCCACCCAATATCCAAACATTTTATTCCTGATGTAGCACAGAAGTACTAAGTCAAGCAAAGCCCAGTGGTCCCCTCCAACCCAGTTACAGTTTCTCCAGTGTCCTCATAAAAATGATAAGCCTTTGAAAGAACTCTCAGTTAAAAGGCCTTAAGATAAAAAATAACAGCAGTGTAAAAAAAAAAAAAAGAAAAATAATAACCCAGATGATATCAGCTGCTAAATTTCAGAAAAATAACATTTAATTTTCCATGTGAAATAATTTTGCAAGTTAAAGATTCAAGTCTTACAATCTATTTTACCACCTTAGTTCTTTGAAGTGATACTGAAATGCTTACTGCATATGCAGGAGGTCAAATGAAGTAAATTTTCTACTTTAAAACTACATTAAAATTATTCAAGTGGACATGCCTTTTTTTCATTGATTTTACAGAATTTCCTAAACACCACTAAAAAATCCCCAATATTACTGTTCTCTACTACAGTAAAAAAGAATTTCAACAAGATACACAGTTAGTAGAAGAAAACCCAAAATGTTTAGTGAGCAGGTGCTTCATGGGTGTGCATTTTAAGTCCCTTCTCACACAACTCTCCCCACATGGCTACCATGCCTCCACATCTGGCCAAGGGAGCATGTCCCTGGTTTTTCCCTAGGAGCCTGCTATCAGCTGACCTTGCCCATGCTGTGCCAAGCAGCTCCTGTCCCATCAGTCACTCTGCCATGTGGTCCCCAGGTGCCACGCCACACATGCATTGCCACATTCTCACTTCACACGCAGTTTAGCTTAGCTTAGTTCCCTTCAGCCATCCCCAAACCCCCGTTTCTAAAGGCCTGACTTCATCCAGCTTGTTGTAAATGCTGTCAGACACCTTGCTAGGGCTGGCAGTGAGACCTCTGCAGAGCCCAAGAGCTCTTCACCTCAGATTTCCTGCACAGGCTCCTGGAGCTAACAGCTCAATGTAGCTCAAAGCCCAGTGTGTAAAAGAATTTAATATCAGCCTGAGAATTTGCTCCTTTCCCAACTGCAAACCTGAAGCTGTTCAAAGAACTAACTCCACATCAAATGCAATCAGTGGTTTAATTTGCTGTGAGGCATATCAAAAGCAAAACTTGCAAATATGAGCATTTGAAACTGTCTCAGAAATATGGATATGTGCAACTCTGCCTTCTGAATCTTTAATCACCTGCAACCTATTAAACAACTTTATAATATTTCTTGTGAAATACTCTCACTGTAAATCCTTCCCAAACAATTGACTAAAGCAAACCTAACATCCTGTGAACAAGATAGTACTGTAACTAAAGTGAGATTAAGAAAAATAAAAAAAAAATTAAAGGGATAAATTCTTTCATACTTTCATAGGAACTAGCAACAAACATATCATGCATGGAAGAAAGGTTTCCTATCCTTTTGAGTTTTTCACTTACATAACAGCATGTACCAAGTAACAGGTTGGACAAGTCTTATCTGCATAGCAAGGACTACGTAGAAGCATAACGAGATTAGCAATGTTTGTTGAAAAGATCTGCTTATATGCTGAAAAGCCTATTTAAAAATCTTTCCTGCAGTCTCTGCCAGAAAATAATTATTCCAGAACTATTTTCTAATTTTTTTCATCTATACACAGAAGGGCCTGCTAACTTTATTATGGTTTATATCTGTTTTTCCATTTTATTAAGAGTTGCACATGCTCTGTAGCCGACTACCCCTCTGTGCTGGAGTTTCAAACTGCAATCGAATCATCAGCCTGAACAAAGCATCTCATTGTCATTCGAAAGAACTTGGCAAGTGTTCAATCTAAGCAAGAGCAATAATCCATGACAGGGTGCATTAGGCAGGTAGTGATGCATGCCTAATGCACACTGCAAAGCATATACCCCTCCAAAATGCACTCTGAAGTATCTTATCTTTCCTTTTCCCTGCTTTTTAAGAATATTTACATTAACTGTTACTTTTAGCAACTACAAAAAGCTATCCCTTTAAAGAATAACAACAAAACGGATACAAATACTTTCCCCCTTCAATTCTATACACAATTATTCAAGATCTTTTTGATTTTCAAATTAAAACCCAAAAAACCAAAACAACAACGAGAAAAAAACCCAAACCCAAAACACATTTTCACCACATCACCTGCACCTCTGTTGAAAAAGCACTTATTTTCCCTTGGTACTGGAAGCAGACTGAGAAAGCCAAGTTCTCAGCTCCACCACCATTTAGCCACACTTGCACACAGGCAGTGGGAACATCACCCTCTGGCTCGGACCAAAAGCAACAGGCAGCTCCTGTTCCCACGGGACAGCAGCACGGCTTTGGCAGTGCCGAGGCCACTGCAAACACTGGAAATCTCTGAGCTGCCTGCTGCAAGCCTGGGGCTGGGTCTGCACCTGTGAGCCCCAGGCAGAGCCCAGCAGGCACCGGGCACATCCCACTGAGCAGCACAGGGGCTTCTGCAGGCAGGTGAAGTCAGCACTGGGAAGCCAGGCACTAAATAAATCATGGCAAAGGGGAGTGCTGGTGGGAACCAGCAAGGCCACTTCCAAAGTGCTCACCTCACCTCCCTGAGCAGCACGTGCTCCTGAAGAACGTGTTCCCTGCTAACCATGTCCTGTTCTGGAGAGCACACAACTGTACCAACACCAAATCAACACCCAGCTGATAGTTGTTTCACCTGCTGCTGCCCAACCTAGGTGAGATAACTGAAGGATGGACAAAGTTTCTCTAAGGACTAATGTATCTTGAAAGGCTTGCAGCAATACCAAACCATAATAATGGCAATGTGCAGAGCTCTGAGCACGTCTGCTTGGCTGCTTAAAAACATGAGGTATTTTTTGTGAACCACGTAACACAGCAAACCCCATGATTTTTACAGGGAGGCAGAGGAACAATGCATTTTCTAGCTGAAATAGCAAACTACTACATACCAGCAGTTATCTGCCAATAATTGGGCAATGTGCTGATTAATACTTTTTCTGGGTTGCCTAAGGACACTGCATGCATGAGTATCTCACCACTATTAATTAATCACTCTTTGTGCGTTTATCCTGGTAGAATTTACATGTTGCACACAGTGAATACCCTGAATGAGGCAATTTCTACCTCCAAAAGCACTTACTATTGTAATTTTATTTGCTCTGCTTAGCCTGATGTTCAGATTGGCAATAAATCATCATTCTTAGTAGCTGAAGTGTTTAGTGTCTTTCATTCAATATTCTTTCCTCCTTGCTGTTCCCCCTGGAAGTACAGTAATCATGTGCTGAATAGTCATTTACAGCACTGCAATTAAGAGATTATTCCATCAGGCTTTGTACTTCTATCTGGTTTTATGTTTCCATTAAAAGCACTTTGTTAAACAATTGAACAAACAACTTAATGCAACGGCAGAAGTCTCATGAGCTGATGCCTGTCAGGCAGAGCCCCAGTGAAGCAGCACAGGATGGGCAGGAAGTGCTCATGGGTTCACAGGGAGACCTTCCTTTAAGACAGGATCCAAAAATCAGGGAGAGGGTGGGCAGCACAACTGCAGATGGGCCAGTGTGGAGTAAGCAAGAGGGAGAGTGGCTGCCTGCCAAGCAGTTGGGTGAAACTGGGGAAAAGTCACTGGCCAGATCTCTGTGAGCAGGTGCATTCCTCTGTAAACACAGCATCATTTCTTGTGCCTCTAAGAGCAGAGCAAAAAATGTCAAGGAAGTTCTACTTCCATAAAAATTATCACTTCTTCAAGGAGCAAAACCTGACAGCCAACTGGTAAAAGGCAATCAAGGTACTTGTTAATTTACATTGTAGCTCTTCTATTTGATTGTCTTCCGGGCTCTGTATCATTTTATTTCCAGTTTTAACCTTCTAGGGAATTGGATCTTTCTAAGACTGTTCTCAACTGGTTCTCCTTTGGCTTAGTGAAAACTACCCCGCTCAAAGGAAGTCACATCTGCCCAGGCAATGACTGTGGTGATTTCTCACCAAGCTTGTGGCCAAGGCTGGAAAATCCCACCAAAGTGCTGCAGAAATACACGTGAGGAGTTTCACCAGGCTTATCCAGCATTCTGTCCACTCAGTGGTGACTCAGGGCACCCTCCAGGGAATACATCACCTTCTCTGATAACGCCCTTCCAAGCCTCTGCCCTTAAGTGTACTTTCATCGCAACAGCCAACAAGTTTCTGTCCTCAATGCCATGGGGTGGCAACAGACTTGTAAGGAGAATGAATCAGCACTGCCTCTCCCCAGGGTTCCTCATCCCTGCCCTCCCACGCATGTTCTCAACAATACTCACTCCCTGCCCTCAGGATGAGGCAGGAGGTCCGTGCTTTGCAGAGCAAGGGAAAGCAGGTGCCCCGCACTAACCCCTGCACCAAGCTCCTGGAGGAGGTTTTACACTCTTCCATGCAGGCTGCTGGACTTTTCGTTGCCCCCTGACAGTCTGCCCAGAGCTCCATCCAGTGCCAAGCACAGCAAGCCCCTTGAACAACGCACAGACAGCTTCCCGCATCATCCCGGGGATGCGCTGACTCAGGATTGCTTCATCTCTCTGTACTCTCTCGCTGGCCCCAAGATTCATTGATGAAACATCCACAAACAGAATGAATAACACCCCCAAAAGCAGCTAACACCTCCCATAACCCAGGTAACAACCAGCCAAGTCATCTGTAGAAAGCTAAGTATTTTCAAGAAAATGCAAGTTGATCATAGTAATTTGGAACCACAGGATAACCTCCTCAGCACACACTTTCTAATACATTCTGTAACTTTTCCATCTTGCCCAATTGCTTGGTTACCGCAGTTATTAAACATGGGCTGCAAAAGAATAAAATTCTGCAAAGCAAACTTGGCATAAGTATTTCTGGAAGCCACTTGAAAGAAGGGAGTACAGAAAGAAAGCATCCCACTATTTATGCATTTTTCTATTCCTCCTGAAACTTCCCTTTCATTAATCCTCTGAAGAGCTCACAGAATCCTTCCCAATCCTTCCCAATCGTGCCTTAACTCCCCATTTTTTCACTTAACAATCCTGCTTAGAAATGTGGTGCTTGTAGAAATGCACACAACAGAGAAAGAGCACGGGAAATTGTAAGGTTAATATCCCTCCATTTTCTAAATCTCTTTTTCTGTCATTCCTCAGTTTCAAGCTGTGGATCAGGAATCCATTTTGAGCACTTGCTTATACATATGCAAAACCCGTTCTCTGTGTAAAAGCTCCAGGTCAAGAATTCTTTTTGAGCACAAGCTCAAGTGGAGCTCTTTACCAGGAACACCTTTTTGAAGTGGACTCAAAAACTTAAAAGCCAAAGGAAACTAGAAAATTAGATACTGGCGTAAATTCCTCTTTTCACTGAAGTACAACACTGCCTCATAATACACAGTTTAAGTCTCTCAAAAGATGTGGAAGGGGAAGATCAGCTGGAACCCAGTGTACATGCTGAAGGTTATGATTTGGCCCCAAATGAGGACAGTGTAGAAAAACCCAGAGGAACCAAGAAAATTTGGAGCAGCAGCTGTAACAACACCTTGCGTGTTCACCCTGCTGAGCCCTGGCACGTCAATTCTCACCACTGCCTCAGCTTTCAGCACACCCTTGGCCAGCTGAGCTCACACAAACCATTTCAATCCTCCTCTGGTTTCCTACTTTCCATTGAGACTTTGCTGTGTGTAAGCAGGATCCTAGATCTGTATCTAGTCAGTGCCTGCACCTCCCTTGCACTCCCATCTTATTTGCACTCACCCACGCGAAACAGAAGAGGAAGGGGTGAAAGAATAGTTCAAGGGCCTTCTAAGAAAACTGCATGGCTTAATTAAAGATCTTTTAAATGCATCTTATTAGCCTCAGCATCTGCTACTAGTTGTTCAGTCCTCCTCCCCCTCTCTAGGGGAAAGAAAGAAATATTGAACAAGTAAAACTAAATCATTATTCACTTGGCAGATTACTGTACACAAACAGTCTTTCAAGTTGTTACATTCAAATAAACACAGCTTATATCAATATCATTTGTACTTTTCCGTCATTAGGCTGTGAGGGAGGAGGATGGCCCATTTTCAAGGAAGCAATTTTTACAAAGGGAAACCATTAACTTGGTATTTAATCGATGCACAAAGGAACAGGGAAGTGAAGCCCAGAACATGGGGTTGGGACGCAGAAAGGGGAGTTTTCATCACAATACCTTGTTTTACATGGCATTTCTATCAGACTTGTTCAAGGGTACGGGGGGGAACGCTTTCAAACATGATTTTGGTGTTTTCTCCCACTACAGTTGAAAATAGGACCTTTCTCCTGTTTTCTGCTGTTTGACTAGGACCAATGGCTGCCAAACCAGAAAGTTACAGCAATAGGCACTCTTAAGGGAGCTGAGGGCAAACAGTACTGCACAGAGGACCCTTGACTGAGACATTATGAGCTCCACATGTGTCTCTTCATAACGAATTACAGCACAGATACCAAAGGCAGTTCTAGGTAAGAACTAAAACCACTGTATTTGGCCAATGTTCAGCCTAAAGGACAGAATGTACACTAAATGCTCATTAGATTTAAAAATTAACCCAGACAGCATCTGGCTTTATAAGCATTACAGGATGGGGGGGTTGTGTGTGTTTGTGGGTTTCTTTTTCTTTGGTTTGGGGTATTTTGGTGGGGTTTGTTTAATATGCATGGTTTCTCAATTTCACAGTAAATTCTCTCACAAGTTGTTCAAATAACAAAACAGCATCGACACACACCAATACAGTTGCCAAACCGGATCTCAAGAAGGTTTTGGTTGCAATTACCAGATTATGCAATAATTACAAACTGCTTTCATTTATTCAAGAATTATAGCAAGTAGGTTCTGGCTGTGGAACAGAGTGCTATACTGTGTCAGCTGTCTATATTGTAAGAGGAAGAAACAGCAATAGGCTCCCTGCACATAAATTCAGTCTGTCCCTCCAAACATGCAGGAAAAAGGGACGTGCAATGAGAGAAACCTATTTACTGTCAGTCAGTTCATCCAGTTTACTTAACTGACTTGGAAAGAAAACATCCTTTCAAATCATTAGGAACCAGACCGATTCACATGTTTAAGTAATGGAAGAACCAGCTTGGGAGCCAAGTTCTAATGTTATCAACTTCTGCAGAATGACAATTTCATCCATCTGTTTTAATCCACTGTGGTCCCACCATGTGCACCAAGCAACAGCACTATACCCGTCAGTGACATGTTAAGGTAGGCACACAAACTCCACTTTGGGGCTGACTCACTTGAAACCAAAACCAAGGCTGCAGTCATCCCCTTTACCCACTAGGAGTTTGGAACTGGTTTGGAAGGAGGAGGGAACAGCAGCAAAAAGTTAAAGGCATCTTCTGAGGGAAATTCTAGACTGTTTTTTCTTCTCCCATCCTATGCTAAACTCTTTGTTTTTACAACAAATTAGTAGAGAATTGCAAGGGAAGGCTTTGTGCCACTTAAATGACCAAGCCTTTTTTCATATGTAAAACACTGAGTTACTGAATTTTTCCAAGTCAGACAATTTAGGAGGTTATTTTGGTCTATTGTTCTTAATTCCTCATTGTACAAGTCAACTGCTTTTCCTGCAGGACGCAATGGTAAATGCACCCCATGTCTCCAAATAATAGATCTCATTATTACAGTGTTTCTAAAAGCAGATTAGGTCTTCTCAAAGAATAGGATATAACTTTACCTATTTTTCTCTCTCCCCAATTCTGGGTGGTTACACAGAATTTTCTTATGCTCTAGACCAGTAGTTTTTTTACCCCTGTAGAGCATTACACCAGAACTAGGCTTTCCCTCTACACAGGGCCACAAATCCATGTAAGCAAAGAGAGCCTATTATTAGTTTGCTGAAGACAGTCCATGTAAAATGGATAGGGGTTTGCAAACAGATAAAGATCACCTACAGCGTTCCAAAACCTCAGCAAAGTGATCACATTCCCTTTAAATATTCAGGTACGCATTTGTCTTGCTTCCAGAATGAAAGTTACAGAATATCACACGTTAAATCAGAAACCCAAAATCAAACCAATGGTCAGTTAAAAGTTAACTTCTGGATAAAGCTGACCACTCTGCTATAAGGGGGCAGGGTCTCAGCAAAGAAGAGAGACACAGTAGTCCAGAAGCCCTCTTTGACCAACACACCCACCATCTCAAAGCCACCCTCCCAGAAGCCATTTGCCAGGAAAAGCAGCCTTCTTCACCAGTATCATGGAGTTCACACTCGGGCCAACACAGTTATCTCACCTCTGCAGTGTATTTGTTGCCTTTTAGCAATGCCAGCACTTTTCCCAGTAAAAAAGGCCTGCAGTGACAGACAGACAGACATGGCAGCTCCCAGGTAGTGGCAATTCTAAGTGAGTCTTTTAAAAATCCAAGCAAAACTCCCTTCTCTGCAGCACAAAGGGATAGACCAGGATCTCTTTCTGTGAGCACATGTTATTTTAGCAAAGCTATGAAGAAATAGGTCTCTAGACTGACAGCCTGTTCTCAGCAGAGCCACAGGCTTACTGACATCAGGAAAACAACTTTTCCTAGAACAGCTTGTTCTGCCGAGGGCTGTGGGGACAGGGAAAAGAGCAGCATGTCACCAAAGCACTTCTAAACTGCCAGTATATTCCCTGCCTTCAGATTAGGATGATTTTTCCAAAATAGCCTACAGGGGGGAAGAGGATTATTGAGAAATAGCTGCATACCAGTTATGAGGGAGAATTTCTGAGCTGTACTTGCAAAGATGAATTATCCCAGTAATATCTTTTTAAGCAAAACCTTACAAACTGTAGAAGAACAGAAAAACCAAAAGCAATTTCTTATCGTGCCTCCAATTCTCCAGAGATGTAAATATCCCTTTACTGCTCCACATTTTAATAATTCTTTTCCATTTCAGATCTCAGCTTACCCGTATTTCAAAGTGCAGTGCCCACAGCTCAGCTCAGGGAGGAGGCACGTGCACTCGAGCTCTCTCACACACCTCACATGCACACAGCACCTGCTAAACACCACCGTGCTGTGAAGGAGCTGATCATGCACTGATGAATACATCACTTGCTGCTTACACCTTACACACTACATGGCATTTTAAGAAACAAAGATGTACAGAATAAAAATACTACCACATATGCTTGAGAGTTTCTTCTTTTGTTTCTTTTTAAAAAGGGCTACTTCTGACTTACATTTTGGTTGAACTGGTGACAGAGGTGTTTTTTGATGAGTTTCTGTGGTTGGTTTTTCTTGCTCTTTTTTTATTTACAAGTACATAAACCCACAGTTCTTGCCTGAAAATGTGTTTTACTGTTGTCTCTGAGGTTAAACATTAACAATTTGTTTGTTGAACTTTCTCTAAAAATTACAGCAGGGACATTATTTTCTCTTAACCTGATGGTAGCATTGCAAAAACAACAGCAAAGGAAAACTTTAGGTTGCAAGTACAATAAACACTCAGAAAACTGAAAATGACAATTCTACAAAGAACGTCTAAGCCTAAACTAATCCAGAAGACAAACATCTTCATGAAGCATATCACATTTGTCATGAAGGTTGCCTAATCAAATGTGCCTAGATACCTCAGCTTGACAATTCTGAAGCATTAACAGGAGCAGAGCAACTTCTCAAATGTAGTTTTGTGCCCACACACCTGCTCTTTCTCCCCATTTGCCACCTCCCTGTTCCCATACAAGAATAAGGCAGCAAAAGAAATGCACTTTTTAAAAAGCCATGCAGTTCAATACGGTGAACAACGACTTCTGCACCTCAGCAGCCAAAGAGAGCTGGGGGCTGGCTCTGCACACAGCAGCCACCACAGCTGAGAGGGAAGATGGGCCTCGAGAATTCTACCTCTCGCCACTTGCCACAGCTACTCGATTCTGCACTATCTAGAATTCAACTTCTCTTCCCTGAAGAGGTTGCCTGTGAATAGGCAATTGTGGAAAATCTTCTCGGAGCACATGGGGCAGCTCTTGTCTGTTCCCCACAAAAGCATTCTTCTGGAGAGGCAGCTCTATCTTAATCCACGTATGGTAACACCTCGTTTCGGAGTGATAATTGCCCCAGCCGGTCCCACACTCGTCTTGCCTTTTTTATCATGGACACAAATGAACTGCAGCAGCCAACACTGCAAAACACAAAATAGCCAGTATATTTTCCACTATAACATACCACAGGGAGAAAAAAAATCTCCAAGCTGTGGTCAAGACTGAACAGGAAAAGTACTTTCTCTTTTTTTTTTTTTTTTTGAGGTTCATGCATGTCTACAGTAACTCTTTTGTCGTGCCAGGTGAGCAAACACAGCCTCTGCACTCCCAACCACACAGCACCAAACCCAGGCCCTAGGATGATACTCTGCACTTCGTGGAGAACTCTTCCTCATTTCACTGCCTTCCACCTCATGGAAAACAATGTCATTTTAGCATTCCCACGTAACTTTAAGGAGACACCTTTCCTATTATTTTAAAGGCATTTAAAAGCTTCATGCATTGTTCACTATGGCTCCTCTCAGAAGAAAAGTGCCGAGGAGAATTTATGCAGCTCATTAAAATCTTGTTTCCTGCTCTTCATGCTGCATCTTGCAGTTGTACTAGCAAATGATTTTTCTCATGAAAAACAGTGAGAAGAGGCCTCTCTTTATAACACAGATTCAGACACAGGAAAATTACATGACCTAAGGAAACATTCCCTTGTATACCGGCTCAAGTATGCCATGGCAATTGTACTTCAAAGTTTTCAATGGCCTACTGCAAATTGGAATGCCCGTTGCTAAAAACCTCAAACAGACCTGAAAAATCCACTTCCCTGTGAGCATCTTTCTTCTGTGTGGGAGCATTTCAGCTGCAGGTCTGCCTCAGAGCAACTCCAGGCTCAGAAAGTCCAGGCAATGAGGAACTGCAAAGTGAAAATCCCCAGCAGCCCACAAGACATGCCATAGATCACCCAGACATCTGGTTCTGGAGAAAACAGAGTGGTATTTCTAGGCAGGGCTAGTAGCAAGCAAAAACCGATAGGGTTTCATGGGATGTTTTTGCTTTCAATAGACAAGTAAATTCCAACAAGATATTGTTTCAGCCCTTCTTGACCTCCATCAGCTGACTGGAACCCAGCATCACCAATACTGGCATTTGCCTGTATCAACAAGACCCATGAAACAAACAAGTTATGGAAAGTGTCTTTACATCTGGCCTGGAATGCTGTGAAGTGACATGAACTAAAGCTGCATCGTTCAAGGTAACTTCTCCTCAGGGAAAAGCCTCAGTGTTACTCCCTTCAGAATTTACTGTCTTTTAAATACAGATAGGGCCACATTTTATTTCTTCACAGCATCACCTTTTTCTACCAAAATGAGTGGTGCAGCCTCCTCTCAAGACTCCTCTGGGTTTAGCCAGTACAGCCTGGCTTTATGGGGTGCAAACAGAGGGTTTCCCCTCTGTCCATCCTGACCCTTCCCTGCCAGGCTGACTCAGGAGGAGGAGCAAGGTGAGCCCAGCAGGGATGACAGCACAAGGCTCAGGTTCCATGTTGCTCTGACTGTGTACTGTATTCACCTATGTACAAAAATCAGGAAATTGCATTCGTTCTGCACACCAGAAATGATGCTAACCATGACTACACTGAAAGACAAGTTACATGTAACACAACTCGACATTCTTAGCATCCAAAACAACAAAGTATTTTGTTTATCCTCCTACTGTAAATAAGTGTAACCAACAGCGTCTACAGACAATTTAAAATTACCTCAAGTAACCTGAGAAAAGCAGCCTGCATCTTGAAAAAAAGAGGCAGATATTCATCTAATGATCCTCAGCTTACAATTGCTGGAGTAGAGCAGATATTTTAATGAAGAAAGAAGCAGAAAAGAGATGAGGTCTGTCAGTCTGTCCCACACTTCTCCCAAGGGTCCTGCCATACTCCCAGAGCAGCTGAACAGCACATGATGAACATCACACCACGCTCGACAAGAAACTAAGCTTGTCCTCATTCAGATCACTTCTGTTTCTGCTCACAAGTTCCTGAATATACCATAAAAACCTGACACAAGTCCTGTTGCCTGGGGACACCACAGGCATCAGATCATCCGTGCATTCCAGAAGCAGCGCATAGAAAGCTACAGCTGCAAACCTACGGCTCAGCGAGCAACTTAAAAAACCCCCACAACCCTACATTATGCACAAAACAAAGCTAACTGGAGGACAGTTTCTCCACCTAATAGCTCCAGAGCTAAGCTGATTGCAGCAGCTAATGGGAGAAGCTAATCGTTCTCAAACAGCTGAAACCAAGCCATGGTTTACTCGCCCTGTAACCATTTCTTGAGGTCACGGTTTTAAAGAACATGGCATCGCACATCAGTTCCTCAGTTACCACCACTGCAGTTTTTAAACTGCTAAGGAGCAAAACCAGGCTTATTTTATCATCTTGTTTTCTTTACCCTTCCACCCTCCAAAACAGTGAAACCCAAATGCTAGGTGAGCACTGAGGATCACAGCACCGAAGCAGAAGAAAGGATGCTGGATTTTCTTGTTTCCAAACAAGCATCCTCCCCTATGTCACATCACTTTCACGAGCTAAAACCAACAGCATGTGAGAAATAGAAAACGCGAGCAGATGGAGGAGTGCCTGAAGGCCTCGTACAGAGTGATACACAAACCACTACTGTGGTATCACACCACCTCATCAGTAATTTACTGAGCTTGCAAAAATTGCCTGTATTTTTTGCAAAGCGCAAATGAACACAGAAAGCTCACCCGTTTCTTTTGTCAGCTACCTTGCAGAGTAAACCCTCTGACATGTTTCAGCAATATGAATTCTGGAGACATGTGGCTTCTCAGTCCCTTGCAGTAGAGTTCTAATTATTTATTGTGAATATTAATTCATCCTTTACTGTTGAATAAAAGCTTCTACACACCCACAAAGCACAAATTTTTTGAAATGAGATGGATACCCCTGCAGATCTATGCCACTGAAACAAAAATATCACAAGCTTTCTGGCAAATGCAACCTCTCTCCTACAGACTCATTTCTGCTACTCATATGCACTCCTACTCTCTTTAAATGTCTTAAAACAAGCAATAATCAGAGATCTTAACGCTGATCTTCAGGCACACAGAGTAACCTCCGTACTTGCTGTGCTGAAACGCTCTGGCGCAGTTTTACAGCTTGAGCACCTCACAGCATCCTGACAAAAGCAGAAGCCAACGCACAGGATGGAGAAGGAAGGAGGGTGCAGAACGGCAGGTGCACGTCTTGTCCCCGTGTCTGTCTCAAATGGCAGGTGTGGGGCACGGTCCTTTCACCTGCCCTGCAGAATCCAGCCCCAGGGACCCAGCCCTCGGACCATTTTCCTCCCTTCAGTCTGAGCCACTCAGAATGTAACGCCTGATTCCCTGCGCCGTTCACCTTGCGGGGCAGGGATGTGGCTCAGTGGCCCCAGTGCCGGCTCTGCCCTTTCTCGGCCAGCTGGCTGAAGCCAGGGGCTACTGCTGGGTCCCGGCTCCCACGTGCCCTCCTGCCACCCAGCAGAATGGCTGTGCGACCTCTGAGACACCAGGCATGTCCCTGGCCTTGGAGCCAAGCCAAGCTCCAGGGCCAGCCAGCATCCCTAGGATTTATGCTGCATCCAGCATGCGGTCCTATTACAGCAACGCTGATCATGCAGGCCAGTAAATCATGTAAAGGGATAATACAAAGGAAAAAAAAAAAGATGCTAAATACTCAGTCTTTACATTTTTGTTAGGCACTCTGTATATCAAATACTCCCAGTATTGGGAGAGTAGGCCGTGGAAGCTGGAGAAGAGCTCAGCTGTTAACCAAGCAATCAATCTTCCCCTGCTCCTTCCCCAAACCTCAGGGCTCTGTCCTTCTCCAGTTTGTAATTTAAAACCAGCTCTTGGCTTCAAACCTGCAGAAAAGCACCACTGTGAAAATGCACCGTGAGTGCCAAACTTTCGTGCAGGATATACCACCACGTTAATTTTTTTTTCCCCTGCCTTGCAGGAAAGGGGGAGCAGGGTGGCTGTTTGGTGTGGGACTAAAGAGCAAAAAGGAATTTCTCTCTTTGGCATTTCTGAAATGCCCATTAAGGCATCGTAAATGCTAAAAGGCATTTAACAGGTACCTTAAATAGCACTGCTCCATCAAGTACTACTGCTTAAGAAAAGCTGCCTCCCCCATGCTGAGTGTGAAATTTACTTTAGACAGGACACTCCTCCACTCGCCCGAGAGCAGGCAAAATGCTGCTTCTTTAAAACCACAGCTGAAAAGTATTTCACCAAGATCGGTGTTTTCACTTGAATTTTGCTCCCTGACAGCAACTAAGTAACTCTTTTCCGTGCCCTTCTCTGTCGTAACCATTTTCTATCCTCCCAGCCATCCAGCAGACACAACCTGCTTCCACTGCGCACAGCCAGCTCTGCAACCCACGGTCCACGGACAGAAACCACCCCATTTCTGAACAGAAACCTTTTAAAGCCCTCCTGTAAGCAATGACAGAAACCTGCTCACGCCGGGCTGGTTACAGGCGATCAGAAACAAACAAACGAGAGACAAGTCTGGAGGAGAGAAGAGAATCAATTTCTAAGAGCTTTTAAACAGACACGTCCACGGGGGAGAAGGAAATCAGTTTCAAGGAGCTTTTAACTTGTTGGACTGGGAGAGATTTTACGGGGAGCAGTTAAGACTTTGTTTTTCCTGCTGGAAGAAAGTTTACGCTGGGAAGGGGGAGCGGGCACTTCTGTGAACAAAACACACGGACAAAACCTACGCGGGGCGCGGGGTAAAAGCGCACAGCCAAGCGAGCCCCAGCAGGAGCCAGGGCATCACAAACAGCGCCGAGCTGCGAGCAGCCCTCAGCGAGATGCATCGGGCGCGACCGAAGTTATTTAATGCCCTACCTCGACTGGGCAGCCATCGCGGGGTTATACTGCCAAGCGTCCTCTATCCATGAGCTCCGACCGCAGCTGTCCAGGCTCTATCCCCCTGC
>VZRX01001261.1:0-12996 GCA_013398075.1 Notiomystis cincta
ACCTGTCTCTCAAACTGCGACACTGTTCTAAGGAAGAGTGAATGGAATGGTTTGCTTGTGAAATTTCCAAAAGTATTTGTACTTTCCTAAAATAACCAAAAGTGATAGAAAAACTTCCTCTCTTCTCTTAAAAAGAAACATATCCAAAGTGCATATTTCAGTATGCTTCCTCTCTAAGGATTTCTCAGTCTAGAGAAAAAAGGATATTTTTCCAATAACTTTCAACATGTTTGTGTGTCTGCCAAGTGTTTTGCATCTGACAGTCAAATGCTGCTGGTGCAAACCATTCGTTCCTTCAAGGACTTGACACTGCAGCCAATTTGTATCCCAAGCGACTATAAAAAGAGGTGAATGCAGTCACTGTTTTTTTAGATTTAGTCAAAACATTCCCAGAAGAGGTAGGAGGGCATGCTGGGAATTGTCTGATAAGCCTGCTGGGAGAATAATTATGTGGCACACAGTTTGTTTGCGTCATCTTTTGTAGCATTTTCTTAGTGGGTTTTGTTTAATTTCAGCACTCAGCTTTTTGAATTAACGAATCTTTGCTGCCGTTGTCTCTTTAGCTAATTCCCAGATTATGCAGTCTTGAATGTGCATTCCAGGGCTGCTTCTGTATTACAGGAGATATTAGAAAACTAAAATACATTTTTCAATATTCCCATTCTTACTTGTGATGAAATTTTTGGCACCATAGCTGTGACTGAATTACAAAGAGTTCTCTGTTCTGATTGCAATGCTTACACAGATATTAGGCCCATCATGCTTTTTTGAGCAGGACGAATATAAAAATTTTCAATACTTTTTGGTTGTGTTTTTTTTTTTTTTTTTTGTTAAAATTGCACATATAAATTTGCTGTGGGTTTTTTTTTTTTTTTTTTGGTTTTTTTTTGTGGTTTTTTTTTTTTTTTTAATGTAAGAAATTACATCTTAAAAAGCTTGAAAAGCTTTTCAAGAGCAACTTGGGTATCTGGGAAGCAAAGTTCTATTAGAATATTAATATGACTCAGCATCTTTTGAAAAAATAAATGGGCACGAGCCTCTGGAAGAGAGTATGTGAATGCATTACCAGAATATCAATTCTGAGCTGACAGGAAAACTGAAAGCTGTGAAAGGAAACACATTACAACCTGCACTTACTCAACTGATTGCAAAGGGTCCATCATAGCTCTAAGTGCCTTCTATAGAGCAGGTAGGCAATTAAAACTCCAGCATTGACAGCAAACCCAACTCAGCAAAACATCCTGCTGAGAGCAGCCTCTCTGGTCCTCTCCAGACTGGTTCCCATCCCAGCTGCTGTTCCTGATAGAACAGAGCAGCCTCAGAATATCCCAAGCCAGCCCCAGACTCCAGTTTTCTCTGGGGAGTATAGCACAGGGCCTTCCAGCTCTGGGTTAAGAATGCAGATACAGAGCCATGTGTCTCTAGATTTACATGCATTGAGTTGAATACAAAGGAAGGAGGAGAAAAGGAAGTAAAGGAGGTGAAAATTACCATATTAGAGCCTTTTGCTGCTGTATATGCATACAAAAGTATTGCTTGTGACTCCATTCAAATGAGAATCTGCTGTTAGAGAGTTTACTACAATCTGTCTTGTTTGTGCACTTGGGGACTTCAGAAGACTTTGATGGAATGGAGCTGGAAAAAAATTGGATCATTGGCCAAGCTTAAAAAACCCCATTTTCTTGCTATGGAAAGTTTATTAGTATTCTCACAAAGATGACTGAATTGAAACAAGAAAATCATCTTAAAAGTAAAAGTACCTTTGATGAGAATCCTGCACAAAGCACAATAATGCATAAAAGGGCCTGTGGGATGCTATTTTCTTCTGCACATGCTTCCCAATTCCTCTCTTTGCTAATGGGTCACCTGGGATGTGTCTTCTTTCCAGTAGCTGAACTAGGGCATCTTAGGAGGACAGCAGGGATCCAAAGATTTACTAAAAGAGGTGCTGGTGCTGGAACCAGTTTCTTGAAGGGGGAAATCACACCATATCTACTTCACCTTGTGGTCACTTACACTGCAGAGATATAACTTGACCCAAGAGCCAGAAGCAGCCTCAGCAAACTGCTCCAGACAGAAGGTAGCACTAGAGAAAAATCCCAAGAAATTACCTTATGGACAATGAAGAAATGATAGCTTTATATAGAGGAAGTTACTTTTCTTCATTCCATTCGTTTGGAATTTTACTTAACTCCGAAGCCTGAGGATTTATATCCCTTTTAAGTGTTTAGTAAATTAAGGTAATCCGTATCTTTCTGATTTCTGAATGTCTGTCAGAGGTCAATTGTGTGTTTTTTGATCCTTGTATGATTATTTTCTCTTATATTTTTAGCTCCTGACCTTTTGAGCTTCCTTTAATTTTACTTTCCATTAACAAACCCATTCTAGCTCAGGCCTACATTATTTAAAAGTAAATTTCATTATCATTTTATCTAACTTCATTTATATTGAAGCAAGCCTCACTGATCTTTAATGTACAGTGATTTTAATTTAAAAATCCCCACCCAAAGTACAACAAAATGAATTTCTAAAATCCTCTTTTAAATAATATCTAGCCAGAGCAGATTTGCAAAGAAAGGTTTGGTAATTGAAACAAGGATAAATAGCCTGGGAGGAGTGCAGAGAGATTATCTGAGCAGTCCAGAGAAGTTCCATTTCAGGGGTGGCCAAAGTTGGCTTCCTACAGCTCAGTCTTTCCATGTGCTGTGGAGACTCAGTAAGTTATAAAAAGGACACCAAAAGGATGTGTTTCTCTCAGAAGGCACCATAAACACTTGAAGGAATGACTTTATCAACTTTACTGTCCTGGGGACAAACTTTCTAAATTCAAAACTTTTCAATAAAAGAAGAAAAAAATCATAATAGGATCGCTGACATCAATTTTTACTGTATATTTTTCCTAATATTGCCTGACATATTACAAATAGCCCTTCTTGGGCTCCAGGCAGAAGAGCTTGTGAACTCCTAACACATCCCAGGTCCAGTGGGCTTCACAAATTATTCATACCTACGCACCTCCTCCTATCAACCAACTAAACATCACCACAGACACGCTAAAGAAATTGAATTAAAGTGAAAAAGTTTAACTGTAACACACAAAATCCAGGCTCACTGATACTCTCTTGTTCTGAAGCAGATTTCTTTTACTGCTGGTTTCTTTGTATTATCTTTGACTTGGTCCAAACAAGAGGCAGAAGTCCCTTCATGCATCAGTTATTCTGAAGTGAATCCATGAAAACCTATGTGGACATAGCACCTCCTGATCTGCAATTAGACTTGGGCACAACGTCTGGATTTATAAGTCTGGTGGTTAAATTTATGGCAGCACTTAAAAATGACAGCATTTTAATAAAATGAGAGATGCTAGGATGGATTTCCCCCTCCCCTCCCATATTTTTAGTTTGTGGCCAGACTGCTGTGGTAATTGAGGATTCATTATCATAATCTTCATCCAAATTATTTTTCTTTTTTTATTGTTCAGAGTCCTTTTCTCCATCTTCCATTTTATTTTACAGGTTTTGATCTTACTAGCAGGCTGGAAAGTCTTGTTTAGTTCTCCTATGTGTTAGGACCAAAGAAGAGAACTGATTAAAGAAAAAATGGGAAATACAAAGAAGATCTGGTGTGGGGAGGCTGGGAAAGGGGAGAAGCAGCACAACAACAATAATTGCCAATAAATGCACACCTCACCAGCAGGCAGAGTTAATGAGATATTGTTCAAAGCAGGATTCTCTTACCCCTGTAGGTCTGCCTTTCCTTACCTGGGTTTGGAAAAGAGTTTCTAACTGCATTGTCATGAGGCCCTGACACATCAAAATTTCCTGTGTGGTAACTTTAGGTCATATAGTGCCTGAAAGGAATCATCACATTATGAATTTGTCCAAACATAGGAATTATTTATGTCACAGTTTCCTCTCTTTACCCCTTTTTCACTGAAAGTTTTCACCCAGCTTTACAGTGTCTTGCAAGACTAAATCCTTATCATCTAAGGCACTGCTGAAAACTGAGTGATGCATTTGCAGCTCACATGTCCCATTCACTTCTTAGCATTCATCTTGTACTAAGAGGGAAAATGATACTGTATGCAGAGGAACAATAGATTTGCTGGGTTTATTTCAATATAAAACAATTCATTTTAAAACAGGCATAAATTTATGCATTATTTCTCTGAAAATTAAATTGAATTATTTGCTTTGACTGCACAAAGGCACAAATGATCATGTTGGCCATGCACTTAAACATCTCTGTGACACACAGTTGTTCTTGGCCAGTACTTAACTATTGTATAGGTATGAGATAACTTATGACCTTTTTCCTGTGCCATAAATTTTGCATTGTTATCAGCTGCAGCAGCTGCCATTTCATAAGACAGATTTGATACAACATGGAACCAAAGGTGTCTGTTTAAACCACTTCTTACTAAGATGTTTTTCTATCTGTTCACTTACACTCATCTTAAGAAAAGACACAGAACAACTAAAAAAGTGTAAAGTCTCTTTTTCTGAAGTGAAAACCAATATGAAAACACTGGTTTCCAGTATGAATTAGTTTTCAGTATTGGATTTTCAATATAAAAATCTATTTATTACAGAAATTATGAGTAGCCTGAGATCTGAAATAGCACAATCTCTCAGAAATGTGCTGCTCAAGGAGAGTGAAGGTAAAATAAAGAGCAAAAGCAGAAATGTGAGGTTTCTTTTAAGCAAAGTAAAAGTTTGTTTTACTAAAATATGCCCCAACCTCTAATTAAATAAGTGAGCAGATGATACCCTATTTGTTGAATTAGAACTTTCACAGCTCCACCTTTGATTGTTTTCTTGCCTGTTCTCACAGCTACACTGAAGCTAGAGACACACATGGTCTTTCTCTAGATACTTTGAAGAAGTTTGAGGATGTTTGCTCTGACCTGTGACAAAAGGGAAAGAAATTGGTAACAAAGTCTAGCTGCAAAAATTAACTTTCTCGAGCTTAAACACCCCATTTACCATTGTGGTCTCACAGTGATTTTCCAGTAGGTGAGAAAATTAGACCTTGTAAATTGTCAGCTGCATGGTGCTTGGTGAGACCAACAGGACAGAGAGGCAAAGAAAAACTGAAGGAGACCCTTGTTTAATGCTCCCTTCTCTGCTACAAAGAGACTTGAGCCCATATGTTCTGTTATCCCTGACAGGAAAGTTTTTCCACTGAAAAACAAGAAAAATTAAATAGAGGGAGAGAGGTGAGAGAAATCAAGAAAAGGAAAATTACTTTATTACCTGGGGTTGGAGAGTTACTATACTAAGACTGTTTTTACTAATATAAAACTAATTGCAAAAGTTAAACAGGGAGAAAGAGCAAGAGAAATTTACCTCTGGCAGGATGAGGAACAACATTTCCCTTGGTTTTCCTTCTGACCATATCCAGATGGACAATGTTGTGAGATGGTGTGAGTAAGCCTGTGCTGCTGGCTCCCATGCAGCATTTTTCACATATTTTGGTCTAAAGGGTGCCCGTATTCACAAGCATTCAAATGACCTAAACATAAAAGAAGAAAAAATTTCTTTAGGAAAAACAGACAATGTCTGGATTCCAGTAAATCAAACCCATGCCACACTGTAACTAGGCCAGATTTCACTTTGATAGGCAGCTTTTTTATTTTTCATTTTGGGAGTTTGTTGGACTTTTTTTTACTTTTTATGGTCTTGGATGTTTTTTACTATTAACTAAGGAAAAACTTTTAATAAAAACATCATTCTTCTTCATTTCACCATGAATTAACTTCTGATTCTTTGTGAAGTCTCCCAAGAGCTATTCTTACGTAGTGGGTTAAACCAGAAAGTTCTGATTTAGATTCTTATGTGATTAAACACTACATTATATAAACAGAGCAACACAACTTCATTTAAAATATTATTAATGAAATTTCATAATGGAAATGAATTCTCATAGGCATAAAAATCAGATTTTATTGCCATCTAATAAGGATTTGTGCAGACAAAAATTTGTCATCATTCAGCAGTATAAAAGATCACATTTTCTTTCTTGCAAACAGAGTTTTGAAAACAATACTGTAGAAATCCCTGTCTCATCCAGGATAAAGCCACACACTGCATCTAGGGGAAGAAATAGCATCAGTGTAGCAAAGAGAAATATGTTTACCCAAAGGTCAAATCAAAAGGAATTGGGTGGAAATATTCCCCACTTACCAGCAGAAAGCAAGTTTAATTATTCCATGCCACTGCTCACCTCATTGGAGGTAATGAGCCCAATGACAATTCAGTGTCAGCGAGCGGAAATTCTTTCTTCCAAACAGAAAATTCAGAATGGATAAAAAAAGAAATTGCATATATTTAACAACAAGAAAAGAGAATAAAAAATGCAGGGAAATAGTAAGATTAATATTAAATCTTCACATTTAATAATAAGATATTTACTATTTCCTTGTGAAGTTACAAATGCAGACAAAGTTATTTCAGACTGAAAGTATTAGCAGATTTATTCTCAAATCATAACCTCGCCACAAATCCTGCACTAGGAACTAAACTCCACATCCCCTAGGCTGATACAAGGTGGGGTGGGACTGGCTGTGCAGACACCATGTGAGCACAGGACCATGGCCAAGTGCTGCCATTCAGGTACAGCCACACAGGAGATATGGAAAAGGTGATTTCAGGTGAAGTGATCTGTGAAATAAGCTCTACAAAAAGCAATGTCTGTTTGTTTTCAGAGTTTGTTTCAACAAGCACACTGTTCATTATTGCCAATCACCCTGTACCAATTACTGCCTAGCCCAATACCCTGCATATTTCTATGTATGTACACACTATATGTGTCTATAATAGACCTCGAAAGAAGATTTGCAGCAAGAGAATTTTGTGCTGTGATTGCAGCTGAAAACACAATCATAAAATAAGTTCTCTAGTCTTCAGTTCTGCTGTTGTTCTCCACAGGACTTCATAAATACTTGGGACTGCATTACCTTCTTGCCTTTATATTAAATAGGAACATGCCCAGATACCACTTAGCAGACAATACCATTTCTATGACTTTGATTGCTGATAGAATCTACCTTTTTTTTTTTTTTTGTGGAGTCTTTCCTGCATAATTTAGAAACATGACCTCCATGAGATATTTAGAAAAGAGCAAAAGAAACTGTGCTTTCAAATGGAGTAGGTTCTTTTGAAATGGAAACTAACCTGAAATAGGTTTCTCAGAAAAATTACAGGCAGTGGTACAATGTCCTACACCCAGAAAATTGGAAGAATTTGTAGCATAAGAAAAGTTTTAAAAGCTCCTACAGAATTGCACTACTAAGAAAC
Organism: Notiomystis cincta; assembly: GCA_013398075.1. Classification (NCBI taxonomy): domain Eukaryota; kingdom Metazoa; phylum Chordata; class Aves; order Passeriformes; family Notiomystidae; genus Notiomystis; species Notiomystis cincta. The sequence goes on from VZRX01001261.1 coordinate 7,299, forward strand.
ACAGATTTATTTTTTTTTTCTGATGGGAAAATAATAAAAAGAAAAGGTCAGGTATCAAGAGTGCAATATAAAAGCACTGGAAACAGATTTTAGGACCTTTAAATGGACATTTTTCCAACCTTCCTAAAAGATAGGGCCATAAAGAACACATTCTAAATTCCCCCCCAAATTAATTTACACATCTGTGATATATGAGACAAATCAAGATAGCATCATAATTGTGAGGCAGACAAACATGCTGTTCTCATAATGGAAAATTCCAATAGTCTGAGACTTTTTAATTAGAGCACTGAATCTCTGCTGCAGTACCTGTGCTCCTTCCAGTGCCCAGCTGATTTAGTGACTACCCAGGCCCTTCCTGCATCTGTTAAATCAAAGGTAAAGAAATTTTCTGGATTATTACTGAAATTTGAGCTATTTAAGGAAAGTAATGGCATTACCTTCCTCCTCTTTTACAGAATTTGGTTTTATAGGTGATTAAATTGAAGTATGATTTTGGACACATTTATGTTACAGTGCTGCTGGCTGCTGTTGTTGCACACAGGACAAGTGCTGTAGAGGGGCAAGAGATGCAGCTGCTCTATCCACAGAAGCTCTGCAGTGGTGGTGAGAAATGGGGAAATTTCTCCCACCCACGGCACAGAACGTGCACGTCAGTGGCTGCCACGCACTCAAGGAAAGGTTATGCTCAGATGTTTCCTGTTAGTCCCTACCAAACCCAAATCTGTCTAAGAAAGATAAAAAGATTCTATTATTTTTTACTTGACTGGTTATTCCCTTGGCAGTTGAACAGCCAGAAACCACAAAACACTGGCCTGTCTCCCCAGCATTTGCTTGATTAGCATTGCAGACTATGAACCAGAGTGACCTTTTTCTCCCATTTCTGCATGTGAAACCAGAAGCACATTCTCATGGAGGAAAACAAATCTTTCAGCATCCTCTAAATGTAGGTTTTAAATTGCTGCAATGATTGCCTTCTAATGGATCTATTTCTTAAAAGCTGGGGGAAAAGTGGAGTCAATAAGATCCCATCTTACTTCCTCTAGATTTTTCTTCCAAGAAAGCTCAGGAGGAGGAGACTGACTTATTATAGACTGAAATAGGTTTTCATGACAATGGTTATTTGGGGTATCTTCATCACAGCCTTGGCTATAGATACTTTCAGATTTTATACGAAGTACTGTAATTCCAGAAACATGGATCTGACTTAACATGAAGAAGCAAAGTAATCTTTAATTCACACTTAAGGAAAAACAGGCTTTGTACACACATTTGTTTTTCTACATTGCCATCTGTTAGCAGAATGATGTATTACTGTCTGCAGCTCAGTAAGGCAGCCTGTCTTTTGCTCTGTGGCCTGTTGTACACTTTGCAGGCCACTTGCAATGGTATCATCCCAGTTTTGTTTTTCCTTAACTGGCAAAGCAGCCCATTTTTAGCTTAGAAGATCTGGAAGTAAAATATTAGTCATGGCTCTGGTATTTCTCAGTTCCTGCCTTCATTATTCTGAACCTCTGGCCAGCTGCAATTCACATACAAGGTCTCTTATATGTTATCTTTCTGCATGATTCATCGAAGTAGGTAGGCAGGAAGAAGAGAGGAATGCACCAGCTGAGCATTATCTTTCTTCAGATACTGGAGAAATTGTGTGCTAATTCTCCCTGTGGACACTGTTGAACAGAAAACTGTGCTCCAGGAACTCCATGTTATTATTGATGAGTTTGATAATAAGAGCTGGTCAGAGATCAAAGCTGCACTCTGCTGGGTTCTGCACACATTTAATCTCTGCTTCACATCTTTCATAAAACACAAACCAATAGAGGGGGAGAACAAGAGGCAGCAGAGATCAGTGAGGTGGACAGCACCATGGGATGGGGCTTGCTATCAGTGCTCCTTCAGGCATCATCACTAAAGAAAATGTTTAAAGGGAGTCAAAACCATTTTATTCTCTTTTATAGATAGAAGAAGTTTGGGATTGTTAGCAATAGGGTGCACACCTGCACCTGTTCTTTGCAATCTCTGGATGTTTCATATGTTAAGAGGCTGCTCCCAAAAAAGCACATCAACTGGAGACATCAGGCATTGCCTGAAGAAGCTTATCAAGTGACTACCACCAAAGAGGTCTGAACATCAACACAAAAAGTGAAAGGGCAGGTGCAGAGTGTGTGGATGATTAGAAGGAAACTGGTTATCTGAAACTCTCTGAAAATGACTGTGTTTCGAGAAAGAAAAGAAACGGCAAGCAGGGATCAGAAGAACAAATACTTTCCTCAGTTTGATCTAAATTTACTGAATTACCTACACGGGAACAAAAAACTCAGGCAAGGCAGTAAATAAAAGCAATCTGATTTTGGATGGTTTCTCTGGATTTGTACCTCTCCTCTGCTACTTACAGAATAATTAGTTTCTGTAGCTCTCCTGAAGTCTGTGCATCTGTCTGAGCTGAGGGTGTCATGCTCATGAAGATGTGAGCTTTGGAGTTAGCACAGTGACAGGACACTTTGGAACCATTAGCAATGAACAGAGATGAAGGTCTTCATCCATATTTCCTGCAGACAGAACATTCACATTAAGAAAGGGAGAAAGGCTGGAGCTTGTCACTTGACTGGGTCCTACTGCCAGAGCACAGCAGAAATAGAGACATGTGATACCACCACCATGTGCAGGCACTCGGTGTTCTCCAAAACACCCTCTCTGGTGTTGTGACAGCTGATGATCTTCATCAAATTTATGCAAAAATTGGGCATACAAGGAAAGGCATACAGTGATCTCTTCTCTATGGTAACAGTGACAGGACCCGAGGGAATGGCCTGAAGTTGTGACAGGGGAGGTGTAGTTTGGATATCAGGAAAAGGCTCTTCACCCTGGGGCACTCACTGTAACAGATCCCCAGGGAAGTGGTCACAGCACCAGCCTGACAGAGTTCAAGGAGTGTTAGGATATCACTTTCAGGCACATGGTGGAATTCTTGGGGTGTCCTCTGCAGGGTCAGGAGATGGACTTTGATGATCATTGCGGGTCCCTTCCAACTCAGGGTATTCTGTAATTTCATGATTCTAAATATAAGGGCAGCCTGTTGTCAAAATGTGCTGCTCTGTGTCTTGGGCAGCAGCCTGTGCTTGTGTCAGTGCAGAGAGACTATGGAATCACAGCCTAAGCTTTTCTCACCTTCCCAATTGTATTCTTGGTGAAGAAAAGAGAGAAAGTTCAGCCCATGGTGTGAAGGCATGCCCTCCTGTGTCACCTTCATCACCACAGCACCACCTGTCAGACTGATGGAAAATATTGAATGTTTTTGTAAATATTGTCATAACATCATAATTTGGATCCTCAATCTCAAGAGCCTATATCAATAAGAGCAGCAGGGTTGTTTTGTACTATCTTGCCCCTTCCCCAGGTTAGCCTGGTAGCCTCTGGGCTTCCACACCTATGCTTTCCACCAACAAAAATATCAGCACAACCAGAACAATTTCCTTTCTGCCTGAGAGTGAAAAACAATACAAAACATTCCCTCTTTTTTTTTTTTAAATTCATGGCTCAAAGTTGACTTCTGTTCTTTTCTTGCTAAGGAAACAAACCACTAAAACAAACAAAAGCCAAAGACATCTTACCTTTCTTCTCTAGGATAACCTGAGTGTTGACTCCTCTTGGCATTGGCTCCTCCAGAAAAGACAACTGGCTAATTATCTCCCTCTGGCATGGCATGTGCTATCATCTCCCCTGTCCTTTCAAATCAGAGGGGTTGTTACTTTCATTGTAGGTTACATATCACAAACATGAATCTAACACATCTACAGTTTATGCTAAATGGAGATTGGAAAATCCTCAGTAATGTCTGCTATACATTACTTCTGTGCAGTATATTGAAATAGGCATTCACAGAATCAAAGAATAGGTAGGGTGGGAAGGGACCCCTGGAGATCATCCCGTCCAAGCCCCCTGCCAAGGCCAAGGCACCTGGAGCAGGTGACACAGGAACACACCCAGGTGGGGTTTGGAGTGTCTCCTGAGAAGGAGACTCCATGGCCAGCCTCTTCCAATACTCTGCCATCCTCAGTGTAAAGAAGTTTTACTTCATGTTGAGGTGGAACTTGTGTTTTAGTTTATGGCTTATTCTCCTTACCCTGTTGCTGGGCACCACTGAAAAGAGTCTGGCACTTCTCTTGGCACCAGTTTTGGGACATTTATATGCATTAATGAGATCCCCTCTGAGTCTTCTCAGATCCAGCTCCCGCGGTCTCTCCTCTTAGGAGAGATGCTCCAGACTGTCATCATCTTTGTGCCCCTTCCCTGGACCTTGTTCCCTCAGCCTCCTGGCCACACTCTTCACGAGGTACTGCAGGGTATCACTGGCCCCCCGGCCACAAGGACGCACTGCTGGCTCACGGTCACCCACCAAGACTGCCAGCTGCTTCTTCTGCAGAGCTGTTCTCCAGCAGGTCACCCCCCAAAATGTGTTGGGACTTGGGGTTATTCCTCCCCACAGGCAGGACCCTGCATTTGCCTTTGTTAAACCTCATTAAGTATCTCTCCATGCAACTCTTCAGCTTATCAAGGTCCCACAAAATGGCAGCAGAGCTTTCAGGTGTATCAGCCACTCCCCCCCAGTTTTGCATCACCAGAAATCTCCCTAAGTATTGATCCTTGCTCATATTACAACAATCCTTAATATTCCTAAAGTAAGATTGGTATTATCAAGGCTTTTACTTTACTCAGATCAGGTTCACTGACATGAAAGGAAGTATTTCTGTGAACATGAGTGGGAGTTAGATGAGGGTTAATTAAAGAATGCCCTAGAGTTGTGTGAGCTTTTGATTTTAGTAAAGACATAAAAAAGAAGAGATAAAAATTCAGAAACACAGTTTGGATAGCCCTAAAGTTTTAGGTTCCTGAACAAAAATCTTCTCACAGGATTTCAGAACTATAGAAAAGCAGTGTGCAAACTGAGAGAATTTTTATGCTGACATAATGGTTACATTGGGAATAATGAGTAAAACAGAAGTTGCAAAAGCTTGCAGATTCTAGCAGAGGAACTAATTTCAACAATAAGAGGAACCAAAACAGAAGGAACTGAAATAATTGGATTTCCTTAATTGCAACTGTTTCTAAAAAAACGTCAGGCATGGAAATTTTCAGTAATTTTGTAAGAAGAGTAACCTGTGAATGGCAAAAGCAGTCTTGTCTTTAATGCACACAGCTGGCAAGAGAAGAGGCAACCTGCTCAACACAAATCATGTTCATTCTACCTGCAAACTGCTTTAAAAATCCAGCCCCTTTTCCTTTGGTAAAGCTCTAGCTCAGGTTTTCATGTCTTCACATCTGAAGCTTCCTCTTTCTGATTTCAAACCATGTCCCTAGAAAACTGTTTAACACATTGCAGAAAAACATATCTTGCTGATTTATGAGCTCTATAGTATTTCCATACTCGGCATCCCTCATCTCCCTCTATTGGATCAAATCTCTTCCGCACTGTTATCGTGTTCTACCAAAGCACACACTGCTCAGTGCTTGCTTGCAGCTGACCAAGAAGGTAAGAGGTGACTCTCCAGCTAATGATGCTCTCCAATACTGCACTACTGCTTCTTCCTCTTTTATCACATTCCTTTTGGAAATGAGAAGCTTCCTGTGAAGAGAATCTACAGTAACTTCAAATTTCTGCTTAAGACTTTGTCTCAGTCTGCCAAGGAAGGCAGGAACC
>VZRX01001263.1:0-83487 GCA_013398075.1 Notiomystis cincta
ATAGGATAGGATAGGATAGGATACAGAGAGCTTTCCTGCAGATGCCCACACAGTGCTGTCAGACACCAGAATTCTGTACCTTCAGAAGCTGTCATTGCAGAGTGAAGCATCTAAATTGATATGACACATCCATGTTTATCAAAACATGACCAGAGTCAGGGACCCATCTAACTCTTTTGTGTGATTTCTTCAGTGTAGGTAGCTATCTAACAGGTCTGTCTGTCATATATGCAAGCTACTTTAGGTATTCAGATAACCAGATTTCATTGTCTTAGGTTAGGATTAATAGCTCCCAAAATCCCTTTGACTAGACTGAAGAGATGAGAGATCAGCCACCTATAGCAATATTAAGTGGTCTGTAGTATTCAAGATATCTCTACATGATATTCATGACATTTAAAAAAGGATGTACAAAACAAAATTATGGAGAAGTAACTAATATCCAGCTGTATATAATAACACATCTATGTTGATAAAGCTGAAGCCTGTATAGATGTCCTGTGACTAAGAGGAACGTTACATACCTTATATCATAGATCAGTACCTATACTGTAGTCACCTAAATTTAGATGAGTTCTAATATTAGGCAATTGCGTCCTGACAGGCTCATTTGGCCGCCCCATGCACCTTTGGAGATGCACTAGAACAACATGATTTGACTCCAAGGTGTCAATGAGTTTCCATTGTCATGTCTGAAAATGCCTGGGTAACCTAGGGAATGTCCTACAGCAACAGTTGTCTTTCAGCAAGCAAACAAAGGATAGGATATTTCTTTTATTTTTCCACTCAGACAAAAGCCTGGATACACTTACACTGTCTTCACCATTTCTTTCATTTCATGAAAGAAGGCCTCTTTTCTAAAAGTGTGTATTAAGTGCTGAAAAGTTTAGAAAGGATTTTCAGCAAAATACCCAATTTTCACTAATACCAATGGCAGTTACTACTGAGTTTGAAAATTTCAGTAGCCCTTATCTGCATCCTTAGGAATATATAAAAATTCCTAAAATCAATTAAAAAGGTACATGTCTAAAAAAGAAATCAGTAGATTAAACCCCTCAGTTAAAACACAAAGTAAATATATTGTGTTATATAAATAGGAATGGCTTAGGTTGGAATCTGATTGAAAGTCTTGTAAATGTTGCAATTTTCATATTCTTTTTTAATCTAGGATACAGGGAGAAATGTTTAGACTGCATTAGACAACTTACTGGATGATCTGAATCCTTAAGAAATGGGGACCCTTCAGAAAACCCTTCTCCTACTTTCCCTCTATCCATTAGCTCATGTTAAGGTGTTTAGTGCTGATCACTGTGTAACTGTTAAACACAACCCTGTCTGGCTGAAGCCCTGTATCCCAGCCTAAAGCTCAAGAGACATTTTTTATCTGTGAATAGTATATGCATCCATGATGGAAGCCTAAGATTCCATACAGCCCTAAATGTAACACCATGATTGTGATGTCCTTATAAGTCAGCAGTATAACTTTTACAAAGGGCAAACATCACACTCGAACACTGGAACTCAAAAACTAGAGCTGTTTGTATTTTCCTGCTTGACTATAATGTTAGATGTATACATTATTTATTAATGGAGGATGGATTTTTCTTTTGATTAAATGCAACTGTTACTTTAACAAACAGATACGAGATCCCCAAGCTCTCAGTGTGCAGGGAATTTTGTCCATGCATGCCATGCCAATGGATTGTCAGTAATGGAAAGTGACGGGGTGTGGAGGGGAAGGGTCTTCGTTGAAATACCCTCACTTTCATGGTAATCTACCAGCTACAAATGCTTATCTCAAAGGACTGCACCTTGCTGTAATTGCTACACTTTGTCTGAAACTATAAAACATTGTTCTCCTTGCCAAAGCTGTTGAGAATAAGGCTTAATGTTTTCATGTGAGAAGAAAAAACAATGTGTTTAAATTTAGAATTCAGTAATAGAGAAATTCAGCTTTGAATAAATAATCTAATAGTGCTGGAGTATATTGTCAAATCTTTGATATTCTCCCAATGGATGAGCTAACTGTGGGATGTCTACTGTTGTAGCCAGATTGCTGTAAGATGACAGATATAGGAAAGCAAACAAACAAAAGAAATCCCATAAGAACCCTGTCCACTCTATTTCATTTGATTCTATAATAATATTATAGTAAATTATTTTTTTTTTTATTTCTGAGTTATGCACCTGAATTATCTCAGTTTTGATAACTGTCTTCCAGCTGCAGATTTATTGGCACATATTGCAGCACCTAAATCCTGAGTTACTCCAGTCCAGTCTTGGCACTAGGGCTGAGATTCACCTCACTTGATTTCAAACATATAAACATCAAATGTCTTGAGTTTTCTTTACGGTCTTTGAAGATAAATAACTCCAGAAAGTGAGTAATCTGCTAAATGTTTGGATTTTTTTCCTGTATTAATCAGCTCTTGGAACTGCCTGTCTTTCTGCTTTCTATCAGTTAAAGCTAATATGACAAGTTGGCTAAATTTTAAAGAAATTAATCCACTCTCAAGGTCTACTGTCTGTATATGAAAGTATCAAGCTCCTTTCATTAATGTACCTCAAAACATAATTCCAAAATAATTGTTGATACAATAATTGTGGCTTTTTTTCATAAATCTCCTATTTCCCAATGCTTATTGTTTAATATTTGAAGTGTATTTAATATAACAAAACTTGATTCAGTTGCAACATTAAGTCACGACCTTTCATAAAATATGAAATGCTTTGCATCCAGGTAACCAACAAACTGCTTTTCTCCAAAGCAATTAGCTGCCTCCAAAAAGCTATGGTCTTTTTTATATGAGCCCAAAGTGCAACTCTTGGGAAAAATGAAAGCATTTCTATTAACTGACCAGACTTAAAAATATCTGTCTATGTCTAATACATACAATGAAGATTCAAAAGCGTGACAGGCCACAACAAAGAAGGTGAATGGCAACATTGTCACTGCTAGAGCAGGAAGGTTCATTATCATCACCAAGTTGTCATCCAGAGGATACAAATAACAGAGCATCAGACATTGGCATCCATGTTGACATTCTGAATATTTCAAAGTAGAATAAATTACATCTTTGGTTATGTAAGGGTGATAGTGGGCTCAAAACAAGACTATTTGCATATAAACAGTTCCATGGAATCTAGCAGATAAAAGATACAACAAAAGACCACATTTGTCATAAGCTGAAAGTTAAAGTTGGACTACAGTAAAAACAGCAGTGATAATTAGGTAAAATTTGTTGTGGAACCAGGCAAATTTTAATGGGTGGACTTTTTACAGGTAATCCAGGTCTGACAGTAGAGTTGAAAGAAGCTAAAATCAAGTCAGAGATTTCCAAGCATCACATCTCAAAATTATATGCTTTTCTTAACCCTTAGAACTGTATCGAAATTCAGTAAGCAAATCTATTCCAGTCATGGGATGTCTTTTAGCAATATTAACAAAAGAGACAAAGACTTAAATCAACCAGTCCGGTGTCAAATGTGCTAGAGTTCTTCCAAAACAATTTAATTAACAAATGCCCACAGAAAACATTAATGTTTGTGGGAAGAACAGTAACATGTTCTGGACTTCATACATGACCCTCTGTATTCCATAGCAGTTGACCTGATTTTCTGCTCTGTTTTGGATGTCTCCAGCTCTGTATCTTCTAAGGAATGCAAAGACTTGGTTCTGGGAACAGTATGCTCCACTCCAGGTGGCTCTGAAGAAGACCCACCTACCTGTCAGCCATGCTGGTGGTGCCTCTGGGAAAATGTATTTAAGAAAGGGCAAAATGATGCACAGCAATTTGGAGAGACAGAAGTGAGGGAGAAAGAAAAGTGTGAGAAACAACCATCAAAACACCAAGGTCAGAGAAGGAGAAAGGGGAAGAGCCAGAGCAGACCTTCCCACGCAGTGCTTGAAGACCATGGTGAAGCAAGTTGTGTCTCTGTAGACTACACAGGACAATGCCAGAGCAGATATACTGCAGCCTGTGGAGGACCCACATGGAAATAGGTCCTGAAGGATCTGTGGACAATAGAGATGAGTCCATGCTGAAGCAATTCTTGAAGGGCTGAAGCCTGTGTAAGCATACACACTGCAGTAGGAGAAAAGTGTGAGCAGCAAGAAGTGCGTCACCTGTCCCAGCTGTGTCTCCTCCCAACCTTCCATGCACCCCCAGCTCCCTTGTCAGCATAGCAGTAGGAAAAGCAGGCCTGTGCAAGCCCTGCTCAGCAATAACAAAAGCAGCTCTAAATGATCATCCATATGTTCAGCACAAATCCAAAACACAGCCCCATACTGGACACTGTGAAGGAAATTAACTCTACCCTGGCTAAAACCAGCACCACTGGTAAGTGATGACCCGTCATGTGATGACGCATGAGCTTCTCTTCCTTTTTTGCAAGGGAGAGAGGGACCAGCAGCCAGCTGAGGTCAATACACCACAAGAACCTTGAGAAAATAATTACTGTTTTATGACACAATGAATAAGCAAACAACAGATAAGCAGAGATCTAGAAACATTGTTGTCATTCGCTGTTTTCTATGATGACAATATCTGATATTTCTGATCCTGGTCCATTGACTATCCAGGCCAGAACCTCCAAGTCACCACTTTACAGGAAAGAAGGGAATTTATGTAACAAGGAAAAAAGTAGAAATTGGATGCATGTTTTTTAAAGTGAGGTTTTATATTAAAATGATCACAGAAAACTACAGGGAGAATTCCTCCTCCCTAACATTAGATGTCTGCACTGTATATGTCTGCATTTGACATAGTGTAAACATCTACACTGACATAGACTACATGGTCAGTGAAGAGAAATGAGCAATATTAGGAGCCTTCTCCTTTGAATGTAGATATACAGAGGTATATCTTCATTATGAAAAAGCCTATAACCTGATATCTAGCTGACATTTTGAGTGCTATATGGTCCTCAGATTTTTTCCTGACTGTGTGAGCACTCAAGGGACATTCAGAAGACCAAGCAAAACATCTCTAAGTCTTGACATGACTGAGCTGTGTGGAGCTTTGCTGTGGTTTAGGAGTTCTCTCTGAACTGTCTTCTCTATCCTGCCTGTAGGACCTGGCCACGGACCTTTCCCTGAATTCAACCTGTAGGTTACACTTGATATAGGACAGACCCAGTAATAACCACCCTGGGTCTGGTGGCTTCTATCCCAGCTTCTCAGCATTCAGCTCATTGTCCGATTGCATATAATTCTGTGGTCTTTCTCAGTTTTTCATTTTAAATGACTAAATGGTTTTAACCTCCAGGTCTAAAAGGGACTTTAGTTATGAATGCTAAATGGGTGGAGGATTCTGCCCTCAGGGCCAGTATGAGATACTTCCTTACTCATTTTACTGGTTTCTATGTTTCACTGACTTCCCAGAGTTATACAGAAAACCTGGACAAGCAGCTCTCGCTTTTGAGTGGAGAAGGTGCCCAGAGCTACAGTTAGGTTGGAGGGATGTTGCTCTTGGAACCAGTTCTTTCCCATACCTTGTTATCTCTCACAACTCTATGCAGCCTTGTGGTAAACCAGCCTTGTGTTCAGCACAGCACTTTCTCCAAAGAAACTGCTTATTTATTTGTAACTCTATGAAGAGCAAGGAAAATACAGCTCAAGCCAGCTGTGGATACCCATTACCAAGGAAGCACTTTCCTAGTCAGGACTAAGACAGTGAGAAAATTTTTGTGCTTTAATGTCTGTGTATAAAGTCACAGCTTTATGCTAAGTATCAGATCTCAGGAGTTAATAAGGAACCTTCCTGAGTCATGGTCTAAATGAAGCAGCCTTGGAAAATCATCACCAGCACTCCATATAGATGAAAACTCTAGTGAAGTAGTTCCACAGAGTGGTTTCTGTGGTGGCACTCCTGGCTTAGGACATTGCCAAAGCCAGCAAAGCCTTTGGCTCTCCTGGACTGTAAGTCAAAAGGGCAGCTGAGTCTACTGAACAAGTGACTTTGCCCCTGCTTTTTAGCTGCCTCTTCTTTCTTCCCTTGCTTGCAGTCAGAAAATCTTGCCCTGAGACCTGTGCTAGCACCAATGCTCATTGAGCTCATCTAGAAGAAATAATTTTTTTATTTTATTTTATTTTATTTTCCTGGGGGAATGTAAGGACATGAAAGACTAGGCAAATGGACTATCTTCTGACTTCAAGAGATGGATCAGTTCAACCTGGTGCTCAATAAAAAGTCAGAACTGACACAAGGGAAAGTACCTGGCCATGGGTAGTGAGGGAAGGTGTGTGAAAGCAGAATTAAGTGGTCTCAGCTCTATTTTCTAACTGTACTTCAGCTTCTATTTCCCTTCTCAGCTGCAGGTATAGAGGTAGCAATCTTTATGGGTCCCCTAAGGACAACTAATGGTCTGAGAATGATAGAGTTTGGCTCTGTTTACTTGCAATAAATCTTTAGGAGTTACAGGACTGCATGATTTTTATGCCGACAGCATTTGAAGCCAGCCTTCTAAGTCATTAAATCAGTTGTTTTGTTTGAGGAAATAAATGGTTGAAGCCACCTTGAGGCTAGTTTGGGGGAATTCACATCCCTGGTAATCTGTGAAGAGTCCCTTTTATCTGTCATACTGTTTTGTGCTACATATGACTAAATTGTGCCTAGTTTTTCAGCATATATGAGAGCTGTCTCACCTAACTTCAGATGTATGTGTCTACCACAGCTGACCTAATTCTACTACTGACTTTCAGTCAAAGAAAAAGTAATTTTTAAGGCAGTTTCACACAACTAATCTAAATTATATCAGGAAAGACCTTTTTCTTTTCATTGCCCACAGTGGAAACACATTGACAAGTTTAGATGTAGCTTTTCTAGACATCTATCTGCTTTTGTTCTGCAGAGAGAGGATAGAGTCTAAAGCAAGTGAAGAGGCAAAATTACACAAAAGCAAATACTCTGGTGCAAGTTGTGAAGATCTCTAAAGTGAAACCCTTGCAACATTATACAGATTTTGTGGGTTTTGCACCACATTAGTTCCAGTCCAAATCCCTGCATCACGTAAGCTACAGGTCTCTGGCATGCCCTGTTCCCAGGCTGGGGTGGTGGGACAGGACTGTGTTGTGAGACCCTGCTCTGCCTCTTCCCTAGGGAGATCCTGCAACTCCCTGCTCCAGGGAGCAATGTGCAGTCCCCAGGGAACAATTATTGCCCAGAAGTGATTGATCTGCAAACCATGCCTTTAATTTTCTTTTTTTTGTGTCAAAAATAAATCCAGTCTGAGTGCTAACACCATTTTTTGATGAGAAAGTGAAAGTGGTCAGTTGAGCTGACCTGAAAGTCCAGTTCAAAAGCAGTTTCTTGATCCAAAGTAAAAGGTCAATGTGGACATAGTATGTGCTTTAAAATTTATTTACATAACAGAGGCAATTCATTAATGTATATATAAATATATATATATACACTAAAATATAAAACATTAAATAATAATTTGGGGACCCCACTCTGGTTTATTTTGCTAGCATACACCTATTGTTTTAGCTCATGGTGTGAGGGACCACAGATGTGAGAAGGCAGACAACGAGAGACAGATCCACAAAAAAGATAGTTTTACTAAGGTTTGCACTAGCACCTGATCACTTATTTTTTTGGAGGTTATGTTTTCTTCTTGGGTAAATATCATAGTTACTTGGGTGTCCTCTACTTGGTGCTGATATTGTCAGACATGTATAAAAGAACTGAAAGTGTAAGTCATTCCAGGGTCACCTCAACTATTATTAAAACATAATGGATTGCAGCAAGGCCCCAGGGAAGGTGTTAAAATGTATATAGTGACACCATACAACTAGACTTCTGATCTCTACAACTGTCCCTAACTATCTGGGAACACACTGACAGTACAGTTACTCTCCAGTATTATTTAGAACCTTTTCCCCTTAAGCAACTGAAGTTTTGTTGGACTGTGACTGCTTATGATAGGTTTCATTATATTTGTTAAGATTCTAACTATGGGTATTCTCCATGTGAAGAAATTTTTATCAGTGTCATATGGTCCCAAGCAATTGACAAAAAGAAGAAAACCAAGTTGGATGCTTGTCAAAGAAATAAATAAAGGTTTGATGTGCCATCAATTGAATGACAGTGTTTAGGTGTTTCCATAAGAAATTTCAGGGTTGGACAATCACTGAAAATATGAAGTTTAACAAGGACAAGTGCCATATTCTGTACCTGGGATGGGGCAACCCTGGATGTTCAGACAGACTGGGAAACAAACAGCTGGAAAAGCACCATGGAAAAGGACCTGGAGGTCCTGGTCAGTGGCAAGTTGAATATGAGTCAGTGGCACTGTGTGTCATGGTTTGATGCTGACTGGTCAGGTTTTTTGCCCTTTCTTGAACCCTTTCTCCCCTGAGGTGCCACCCTCTTGGCTGCAGGGATCAGGCATGCCCCCTGCAGCCCCCATTGTCAGCACATGAGCATCTGCACCCAGTTCAATGGCAGTAATCTTATTGTCAATTTTTTTGTCAGTTGAAGAGTTTAGGTTCTAAGTGAGTGCTATAATTAAAGTCATGATCTTTGTGACACTGAATATTAATTTTTAAATGAGGATTTCATTGGAAGAACTGAAGCTAAACTCAGGGACTTTTGGGTAGTATTTACTGAAGACAGTAATCTTGTTTTCTAGTATCACATTGTATGTTATCTATAGTGGAAAGTGCATAAATAGATGAGGTATAAATTATGCAGGCTTCTTCATGTATTCATCCTGCAGTATATGCCCATAACAGGTCTAAATTATATATGAAAAATTGTAAAATTCACTCTGAATAGGCACTGGCATGTCTATGCAGCCAGGCTAGTGCACAAACCCACACCCCCTCCAGCTGCATATGTTTGAAGCTGGCAAGGCCAACCAAAATCTCACTGCATAACTCAGTGTGTCTGTTCTCTACCATGGGTACACTGCAAAAGGTCCCTCCTCACTGCAAGTATCCAGCAAGCTGCACAGACTTCTACCAGGCACTGCCAGAGAACTCCAACAGTTGGAGCTGGCTGGATAGTTTATTCTATTCAGATTACTGCTTTTGCCCATGCAAACTGAAATGAGCAGTGATATTTCTTCCTATGTGTCCCACGTAAATGCTGTTCAAGAGCTAATGAGCACATACGGATCCTCATTGCCATCTAAGCTGGTATTACAAACAATTCCTTGCTATTGCAGTAATGAGGGCAAAGTGATCAGCTTTTAACAGATAATGCTGCCTTGAGTGTGGAAAATGATCAGATGTTTCTTAGAAGTGCTTTAAGTTTTACAGGACCTATGTTGAGACACTTGATAATGGAGGTGGAGAGCTCGAGCACAAGATGGATTGAAAATAATGGAAATTATGCTGCCCATGGGAAGACAGTTCTCAAAGGAACACATGGTAAGGCTGTGGAACATAAAGTACCTGTTAACATGCATGAAATATATTTGTTCACTCTGCAGCCACTACTTTCAATATCTGAACTATAACTGATGTCTCAGTTGAGAGCTTGTCTAAGTTACAAAAAATACCTATTCTTCTCTGAGAGAAATAGTGGCTGGAGACATCCATTGTTAAAAATCTTCAGATCCTGATAGGAGCTGATTTGCTAGAAGGTATTTTTTTTGAAAGCTAGGGAATTTGGAATCAAAATAAACAAGTTGCATAGCACTGGTTTTTGCATGGCATCTTGCATAATGTAACACTTAGGAGACTTTGATTCATGAAACAACACCAAATAACAAACAGGTACCAATATGGAGCTAGAAGATTGAAATTTTGGAAAGCATTGATGACAGACTATTGCAGAGTCCCCATTGCTTCCAGCACCTTTCTGGAAGACTAAATTAGTTTGGATTATTTGCTAATGTGGTTTCTAGAGCAGCCTTAAGGCCGGTTATGCTTACCGGAGAGAAATGAGCTGACACTACTTGACAAGGAATCTGCAAAGTGCTGCCAGGGTCACAGGGCAGGTTGACTTCATTATACACAAAGGCAGAATATTCTGAAACTGTGGCCCAAGCCAGATCTTCAGCTCTGAGATAAAGTGACAACTCCGTGGAAAGTGAATCCAATTCTTCATGTAAGTTATGGCAAGTCTGTTCCTAAGAGAGGTCTAAGAAAGTGCTCCACTGGAGTAATTAAAACTGTGATAATTGACCTGAAAACTTTTCTCAAGGATTCATAATCACCTCAATTTGTTCTTACTGCTTTATTTTGTCTTTTTCTCATTCTATTCCTTCTTCTTTCCAGAAACACTGGTGTATTATGGAACAAATTATCAGTCTGGATGATATCCCTTTTAGCAGAAGAGTATAGAAACAGAATTCCACTTGATCCTGAGTAAGGAGCAACAGCTTTAAGGCAGTCTAAAGCTGGCAAAGAGGAAAAATAAGATTTGATTTCACTGTGTTCTGTGTCAGGAATAAATATATTTTGATATACTCAGAGATGATTTAGATATTTGACATTAACTGACTTGGTTTTGTGCTACCCAGAGTATATTCCTCTCGCTGAAAATATCCCTGGAAGTGGTTTTTAAATGTATATGTCACATCAGATTGCATGGTGCTATTTAGAGGTGAACCTCCCATCCTGTGACCTCACATGACTTGCTGTGCAATGCAGCTCACGAAAGTCTAACAGCAAAAATATATGCTTCTCTTCACAGCATAAGGGGAAGCAGGTCAGAAAGGGGGGAGGGCCAAAAGGGTGTAAGTAACTCAAATTGCTCTATGGATTTAGGCACTGTAACCCGGTTGCTCAGTGATTGCTTTTCAGTGATTTTATACCAGTGCATAAAGTCCTTGGGGAGAACTGATATGACATTGTCAGATTTGCTTTGCCTTTTATCAAGTTCCTCTCCAGTTTCAGAATGTGGGTTGGGGAGCACAGACAAGATAAACCACTAAAAGTAGAACAACCTGAATTTCTCACTGTGCATCCACATACTGGGGGTAGGGGGTTCCCTGATGCCAAACATGCACTTTAGTGCTGTAAAAGACAGCTAACATTCCTGTCTTTTGGAAACTACACTTGTAAGAGCTATGCTGGATCAGAAGAAATTGCACTTACCTTGTAGCTTTAGGCCATTGGTTTAAGTCCAAGTTGACATTGCAGCTCCCTGAGTCCCTGGTGGACAGGCATCCACCACACAAAAATCACTGTACATAAGCTTGTAAATTTGGCAGTCAGTGAATTAGAGGCAACTAAAACTGATGCTGACACAGCATAAATTACCCAGAACAGTAAGGAAGGGTCTGAGAATGTGATGGGTCAGAGGAGAGAGAGGGACCAATTCTTAATTGGTCACCAGGTTTTACTTTTGCCCTAAATTAACTTCTTTTTTTTTCCTATCTTTTTAGTCATCAAGAAAATCAAGAGAGGAACAGCTGCTACTTCATGGTTTTTAAGGAAGATCAGTTCACTAAAAAAAAAAAGAGGGAAATGTTTAGAGAATGTAATATCATCAATGAGAAGTTTTTCATGAGCTTGTTATATTGGAAGAAGACTTGCTATGGAAATTTTCAAATTCTGAGTTTACATAATGAAGTAAAAGAGAGCAGCACAATGTGAAATAGATAATTTGCTGTTAAAAATAAAACATGAACACGTATATTCCTCCTTATAAGTGAAACCACAAATAATCTGTGGCAGAACTGCTATACAGACATCCATTTATAGACATTCATTTACAGATATGGACTCACCTATGTATGGTATTGTTTTGCTTCTGAAAACTGGACCATGTTCAAATATTGAAGAAGCAGCAAACAACACCATAAAGAATCTGTGCTCCCAAGCTTATCTCTTACATGCAAACCTTGAGCTATTGCCAATCATCTGTCCATGTTAATAAGCAGGATGAATATAAGTTCAGTGAGACCTAAGTATTTAAGATGCACTGCAGAAATCTTCTAGTACATTACAAATTCAAATACTTTTATTCTGAAATTTCATGCAGAATCATTGAATATCCTGAGTTAGAAGGGATACACAGGATCAACAAAGTCCAACTCCTGGCCCTGCACAGGGCACCCCAGGAGTCACACCATGTCCCTAAGAGTGTTGTCCAAACACTTTTTGAACTCTGTCAGACTGGTGCTGTGACCACTGCCTCTTCCAGTGCCCAGCCACCCTGTTTTTCTAATCTCCAAACTGACCTCTCCCCTGACATAACTTCAGGCCATTCCCTCAGGTCCCATCCATGGTCACCAGAAAGAAGCAATCAGCGCCTGCCCCTTCGCTTCCCCTCACGAGGAAGTTGTAACTGCAGTGAGGTCTTCCCCCAGTCTCCTCTTGTCCAGGCTGAACAGATCAAGTAACCTCAGACACTCCTCATACAGCTTCCCCTCAAGGCCCTTCACTATCTCTTCCTTTTCACATCTCTAATAGCTTTATATCCTTCTCATATTGTGGTGTCCAAAACTGCACATAGTAGCAGCTTTTCAGATAAGAGTTCTTACATTTAAATGTATAATCTTATTATCATCCCTTACTTTGTTGAAGCTTGTGTGATTATGAGTATTTGGTCTTCAGAGAATTTTGTGGAAATGAGTCCTTAGAGTGTTTTAGAACT
This sequence comes from Notiomystis cincta, assembly GCA_013398075.1. Taxonomy (NCBI): domain Eukaryota; kingdom Metazoa; phylum Chordata; class Aves; order Passeriformes; family Notiomystidae; genus Notiomystis; species Notiomystis cincta. Next base: position 12,555 of record VZRX01001263.1, read on the forward strand.
TGGATCTGTCCATTTATTTGAAAAGAAGAAAAAGGATGAGACTCAGGAAGAACTGGTAGAGTCCTCTGCAGGGAGACTATTTATGCATGGGACTAGTTATAGTGTATATCCTTCACAGACAGTGCACTAGGAAACATAAAGGACAGATTTATAGGAAGAGGCTAGGTTGTTTATTAAGAGATAAAATAATCATCAGAAGTTTAAAAAAAAACTTAAACAATGTGGGCTATCTCTACCATAGCTTAGCTTAAGCACAAAAATATACAGCTGGCACTTATGCTTGAAGAAAATGGTGAGGTAGAAGAAGTTAGATTAGCCCAAAAACCTCAGAAATTTGAAAAAAGAAAACAGCAAGTTCTAAGTAAGAAAATATCTATAGTGGCCAGAAACCCCCTTACAGTAACCAAGACAGGGAAAAATTCTAGCTTTAAATTTCTATCAGAGGCAAACTGGGATATCTAGTCTATAACAAGCTGAAACAGAGGCAGTTTTGATTTATGAGATAGCAAGAGAGTAGCAGGTAGGGGGGTAAGAGTTATTCATACTTTTGAAATCCATTATTTCATAGTCTTCTTCACAGCATGTTCAAATAGTGTTAGACCTTCCTTGATCTCAAGAATGCCTCTTAGTCTCCTGATAACAAGGGAATCAATTAAGAAGAATAGAAAAGGAAGGGTCCCCAGTGGATTTTTCATTCCCTTCTTAGGTCACACTCAGATTTATGCAAGGGAAGAAGTGATCTGAAAGACAGAGGAACAAATTAACTCAATTTTTTTCTCCACAAAATTCTTTAGGTGGTAAATGTATAACCAATAAACTCAAATGATGTAGGATGGGTTTCTACTGAGATCCTAAAAACCTCACACTGAATTAAATGAACAGTTGCTTGCACTCACCAAAGGATTATCTCATTTACATTTTCAAAAGGGATTACGGTGCCTTTAAAGGACAAGCATCTTTTGGGCTAATTAATTTTTTCAGACTAACTTGAAATATATGGTGAGCAGTTGATTAAATATTAATATGGGGTATGGGGTCACACTTTTTGCAGTTTTCTAAATCAGTTATTGTATTGTCAGTGGTTCAAAATGTAAGTACGGGTGTGAATGGGTTTTTTGGGTTTTTTTGGTATGTGTATATTTATGTATTGTGGGAGAAGAGAGAAAATTAAGGGGATTAATGGACATTTGCAATATCCATCTCCTTCCAGGGAATACAGGAAAGTTTGCAATAAGTGAACAGAACACTACCAAATTAATTTGCACTGGCAGTGTGATATGGCTTTATAAATCCAGGAATTTCTGAACATTATGCATAGATATATGCATAGATATGGGATACTTAGTGTAAGCTTTTTATAAACATTCAAAAACATCAGGCTGAAGAATGTGGCACCTAAGATCAAGGAAAAGCCCCACACTACCCCCTAGTGATCAAAGTTTGGTGACCTCCAAATAACAGAAAACACAATAAGTGGACTTTAGATCACAAGAACAAAAAAATGCCCAGGAGCGATGCAAGTCACTGCTGGTGTTCTTTACTTAGGATCCTTTTCATGATAGAAGAATAAAGCAATGGCTGTCGAAAGGCTGCAACTCCCAATTCCTTGGTCTGAAGCCTCACTCTTAGTAACCAAACAAATATAAAAATGTATATATTCAGAAGGAGGGAAAAACAAAACCTCAGGGGAGATATTTCAAGTGTTGCTAGGATTTGTAAAAATAAAATAAAATAGAAGATTGTAGTGCAACCATATAGTTGCCAAAATATGGGGTTTTTTCCAGTTTTGTGAGCTAATTGCATTTGTCATATATACTGTTTAGCAGATATCAAACATACACTATTTCTTAGCTTTACATAACCTTGGAATTATACAAACTAAAAGCCAGGGCTATACTGGCTTACTTATGGTAAAACTGAAACTAATCAAGCAGTAGTTTATGCATCAAAGACTAGAATCTGCATCTTAAAAGAAAAAAAATCACCAACAACAATTTCAGTACAACTTTGTAGAGCTTTTTACCATGTTTTATTAAAGTAATTAAGAAAGTAGAAGAATAGGCATGGCATATTCAAATTAAATCAATGGAGCAACTCATGTGTTGTGAAGTAACTAAATCGGGATTTTTTTATGCAATACATATGTCTCAAAACTGAAAATGGTTCTGTGTTCATTTTATCCTGGTATTTTTTCTATGACTGATAAAGCAGTCAGTTCCTTGGGATTCTCTAACAAGTGAGAAATCACAAACTTATTTGCAGAAGCTCTCTGAGAGGTACTGCTTTTGCTGACATGGATTTTATGCCCTATCCACAGGTAGGTAATCTGCATTGGATTCTCTCTATTCCACATTGCCTAAATCAAAAAGCTCTACAAAAGGAAGGCCTTTAAATTCCACTTGTAGAAGAGTTATTATATATCCTTACCAGATCTCAATATGCTTAATTCTTGTTGATCCTTCACATTCTCAATTTTACATTATGTTTATTAGCACAGTATCTCAGAATCTTCCAAATTAATACATGAAGTCCCATCTTTAAAGCTATTCCTGTCTCTTTCCCAAAGGATACCCTTCAAGGTCATCTTTTTCATTATTTGTTTTCCTCTAGCAAGTTCTGCTGAGTGTGCATCCTCTTTTCTTTTGTTGCAGTTGTAGGAAAGCTTCATTCTTACAGCTGGCAACTTCATAATATATAGGAAAGGGAGATATTGAAAGGCCTGACAGCTCTTGGATTAAAATCATCAGGGCCATGGGACACTCTAAATCTGATATTCCATTTCATGATAGGTCACTAGTGTAAGAGAGGCCATGCAGGAAACAGTCAACATTGTGATGAAAGATATACAGAGGAAAATAATTCTAATAGAAGGGGGGGAGTGAAACAAAACCAAGCATTAAGGATTTCTTAGAGCAGATGCACTTTTCATTGAGACAGAGTAGTATTATATTAACAGGAGAGCAATATCTGAGACAAGCTGTAAAATCAAGGTAATAAGAAAGATTGGAGGCATGAGAAAGAGAACCCACAACATAAAAAAAAAAAATAAAAATCAAAGATCTTTGAATAAAAGACACATTTATCATAAACTCCACAATCTAAAGGCCTCTCCAGAGGCACGTACTTACAAACATTATACACTACCTTTAAAATTTGATAATTATTATGAATTCATATGAAATGAAAATGAGAAAATTCATGCTGGTGCTCTACCTGTATTGCAAAAATGAATATTTCATCCCATTTCTAGTAATAGTGGGGGTAAAAAAAAAGTAAAAGACTGATACTTGGCCCTAAGGCCAAGTGGAACAGACTGGATCACACTCAAAATGCTTAAGGTGTACTCTCTGGAGAAGAGGTGTTGGAGAAAATTAGCTGAAGCAGTCCTCAAAAGAACAGGGAGATAAGTTGAAAATTAATTATGTAGGTACTCAGGACTGTAGTGCTTGACTCCTCTGACTTTTATTTGTCTATGTACACATGTCTAGAACTCTGCATTAAGCTAGAAGAGAGGACAATTATTTTGCACAAAACAGAGCAATTTAAAATGAGGAGGAATTTTTTTCAAGCCACTTACTGCATATTTATACAGACAATTTAAGATGGAGACTGTCGGACTTCACGCATTTAAGTCTTGTGATAAACACAAACAGTTGATGGCTTACTACTGCTGAGGCTGATTTCTCTGATTGTTAAATCCTTTTTCAATCTCTCATGAAACTCTGACACAGCGTCATAAAGTCTAGGGAAGTCATACTTGTCATGCTCACAGGTACAGCTCTAAGAATAAACAAGTGGTATACACATTTTAATTATTAATCCCTTTCCTTCTCACCTCCCTCGAGATTGATTTGTATCTGTTCCCATCTCCTTATATCTATATTTATTTTGTTTCTTACACACATGTTTAAATTTAATCTGATTGTGTCCTTAGGCCTGTTGTTGATAATTAAACCCACGTATTTTATTCCCTACAGCATGCATTGCAAACTCTGTCTCTAAAAATGAGTCTGAAGCTTCCCCTTGATCTCAGTAAAATTATAGTTTTGGTTTCCCTTCTGATTAATTTTGTATTGAGTGTAGTTTTAGATTTTTCAGCTGTGGTAAATAGACCCTCCTATCTTTTAATCTAAAGTATTTTTTTCCTGATTGATGTCAAATGAATATTTGACCTGTAGTTCAAACCTGTTAGCAAAGATGGAAAGAGTAATGTCAGTTTTGTCTGGAGATGTAATATTTTTTTTTCAGTGCTATACTTATTAGTCACATCTTTGGAATGTATCTTACTGGACTGACTACAGGTTTAAATTTTTCAGAAAAAGAGAGAGACAGAAGGAGGGAACTGGCCAGCAAATTTGGGTATCTAGTCAAACACTGTATACCAGAGAATACATTTCACTTCCATTATGATTTCATACACTGTCCTAAGCTTTACAAATTTCAGGCTCAAAGGTCTTCATGATGACAATATAAAACCAGATTGTAAACTCCGTTTGCCCACTTAAATAGGCACATTGAAGACACAAGAACTGTTCAAAGGATCAACACTTCCAAAACACCTAGGAATTGATGGTATTGAGCTTTCATGTTTAAAACCAATTTCCATTTCAGCTTTCTCCAGGAAATGCCATGTTAACCCATCATGACAGAAAAGACTGGAAGTTTAAACCATAATCTTTGGACCTAAACATATTTCTACATGGTAGATGAATGTCCAGGGAAAGATCCTTCTGGACAAGCACAGAATTTATTTGAAATAAGTAGACCACTGAACATGTCAATTTGGCAGAGACTACAGAAGATGCCTATGTACCCAGAAACATATATTCTTATTTTACCAGCTATATTAAATGAAAGATAAATCCTGTTTCTCTATATCTTTCTTTCCTTGCATCATTACATCTTCATGGGTAAACTGCAAAAGTATTATGTATAAAAACAAATGGGCCAGTGAACAACATTCCAGGTTTACAACATGTAAAGTTAAACAGCTTCACTCAATATCATCACTAAAAGAAAATATTTTTGTATTCATTCATTTTTTTCCCTTTCCATTGACATGTTTTCTGATATGCTGTGCAAATGCACATATGACATCCATCGAGTCTAGACCCTTACCTTGCCATGTTTTGATCCTGTGAATAGAATCTGAGAAATTCTTTAAGTTGCCCTCTTCTGCCTTTTCCTTCATCTCCTTATTCAATATAATCTGAAAAAATGTCCACGAGACTCTTTAAGAAATATATTTATAATAGGCCACTGCAGAAGACACTGTAAATAAAAATGGAAATCTTAGAGAGTTTAACCATACACCTTGGCTGTAGACATCTATCTGTATGTTTTAGCATGAATGACTGCTGTACAACCTGAGGACACACTGTGACATTCATATGGGCTGCCTTTGACAACATCTCCTGTACATACTGTCTGTAAGAGCTCGCTGCTCCTATGGAGATATGTTAATATGACCAGTGAATTTTCATGTACCACCTAGAAAGCCCAGTATTGTGCAGGTGGAAGATTAGGTTTGCCTGCTTGAGAAAATCCCAGAAAAGTGAGGACAAAAGTGAGAACAAAAGTGATACCATTGAACATCTCCAAGCAGGTGGTTTCCACTGTCTGCTGAATCAGTGTGAAGGGCTCATCTGGAGCTGCACCACTGAGTTCCCAGTGTCAGAAAGGATGTGAGATTTCTACTCCAACTTCTGTTACATTTAACAGTTAACCATCTTAGAGTACTTGTGCCTTTCTTATGGCACAGATCCCAAAAGATCCCAAAATAATCAGCATTTCCTTGTTAGAAATCAATGTTGAAGAACTAAACAGGAGTCTAATGCTGCAAAAAGCACTATTCAGAAACATGTAGACCTTTCTTCCTAGTAATGCCCCTTGAATATGAATGCCTCTGATGTCTCCATGTTACTGTCATTATTTGCTCCCTTTTGTGATTTTTGTTCATGTAACTGTTCCAAATATTGTTGTATACTGGATACCTGTGGACTGATAATACTGGCTGAATTGTCACTAGTGAGACACAATGTCCCACAGAGTCATGGCTCTAGTGCTGAACACCAAAAAATCTGAACCTTTTTTTTGTATTCAGCCCATGGGTGTTAAAATTCAGCACAATACAACTGGAGAAAAAGATGTTAAACTGACTTCCACTGATATGCAAAATACATAGGATCTTTTCTTTCTAAATGAAAAAGGACTGAATTTCAACAAGTTTAAAACATAGTTAAACACAAGTGACTAAGGTTTTACTGTTTTTTTCATCACTATATGAGCAGCAGCAAATTCTACAGTTCCTTCTTCATGCATTAAGTTTGTATTTGCAAGGCTACAGTGGAAGTCTGACAATAAAGTTCCTGCAAATATTTTAGAGGTCTGGATACGTGAAAATCCAGGAGTTCAAATTCAGGAGAGACTGGTGACTAAGCAGTCATCATCCTTTTCATCTAAAAAATTGATGCAGCTAGTTAACACATATTGTCTTGTTCATGAAGTCCCTGTGTCACAGAATTCTTTTGAAAAGATCCCAGCCATTACAATTCCAGACTTGATTTATGCCACCTCAGCAGCAAACACTATGGTTTTTTTGAAGGTGAATCATGGATGTGGACATAGAGCTCCCCTGTTTGTCCCATCTGGACAGAAACAGCAGAGCTTTCCAATAAAGATTAATTGCTAGAAAGGTTTCAGAAGCTGAGCCAGAGGTTAACTTCCTTCCCAGCACTGAGCTACAGCACACAAACTCTAATTTACAGATTAAGAGCAATGCTAGATAATGCATTATTATAGATAAAGCATCATTATAGATGATGCATTGAGGCTATTACTATTGTATATCCTGATCTTAAAGGAATTGGAGAGGGAGAGGATGATTCTGAAACAAGTCTGTGACTGCTGCCTTCCCCTGCTTGCTGTGACTGCTGCTCTGTAGGTAACACAGTGTATGGCAGAGGAACAATGGCAAATGTGGCCAGCAGTGGCTTGGGAAGGCTGCAGCACTCGTACTCAGGGGAGTGCTGCCAGCACAAGGATTAGGGTTTAGGACAGAGCTGCTCCTGGAAAGAAACCCTAGGGACAGTCAGGGTTGAGGAGAAGTTTTAATACCATTGTGGCTGGTATTGTTGCCAAGTTTCCAGTGAAGACAAACCTTGGGTAAGTCAAAATTAGAGAATTGCTCAGGTCTTGACATGGAGAGGTTGTGGACTGAAGCATTGTGTTACCACCTGCACAGGGACATATTATCAAAATGTGCTTGTCTCAAGAGACACACTTCTGAATTTCAGTGAACAAAACCTTGAGTTGTAGTTATGCCTTATTTACCCAAATACTGCTGAATTGAATTTGGCAAGTATGAGCTGTATATGAGCATAACTTCATAGAGGTTCTCAGATGGCTGACCTGTTTGTCAAAAATGTTCTGAATGTTGTCTGCCGTTCTCTTTTGTTTCCCTTCTTGTGAAGTGTTCGGAATTAAGATTTTGTATGAGATATGCTGTGAGTTTAGGCATTACACTAAAAAAGCATTCATCGTAAACTAATATTTAAAGATAAATATTGCTCTGATCTCTGCCACATGAAACTACAATGTCTTCATGACAATAGTATGAACTAAAAATATCAGTATCTATTTCTTTCAAAAAAGAAAAACACTTAATATAATCTGCATGTGAACAATTTATGAACATGATGCATCCAAGGGTATCCCCTTAGTCTAGTGTTTCAGTATTTGCAAACTGTATGCAAATAATATTTTACTTGTGTTCTATTTGAAAGAGTAACCTGAAAGAGTAACATAAGTACCTCTAATAATTAATTGCTTTTACTCTCAAAATTTGCAGAAAGACACAGTGTGCTCCTATGTCTTGATATCTTGTTTTTTGTACAGAAATGAAAAATACTGAGAATATGGTGCTAACTGCAAGTGTGTGACCTGTTGTAAGATTTATTAACTAAACTCAAAGCTATTTCTTGTTTCTGATCACAGCTTTGTATACCAGACACAGACAAAATATGCAGAAAGTACAGAGAACAGTACACGCTAATCACCAACTTTGGTTGTAAGAATATTTTGCTTTGGAATGTAGGTGATTATGATTCAGCATAAAGGCAGCTGCAAGTCGTACAATAGTGTCTTTCATTGGAAGGGATAAGAAATGATCATCCAGCCTTCTAAATTACACACCTTCTTTCTAACTTTGTCAAGATTAATTTCTGCTTTCTCTTTCAGTCTTTGTTAAAAAAGAAAAAAAGAAATTTAACGATACTATTCTCATTATACAGCTATCAGTTACATAAAATATCTTTGTTTAGAGGCCTAATAAAATTGGTCATATAAAGAGGAAATGAGATTTCAAATGTAAAACGAAGCTGACAGTGCTCTTCTATTACTATGGTCTTATTAGGAAAAATTCTCTGACATCTGTTTATCCCCTGCAGCCAACCTTGTATTCAGAACACAGTAATTGATTCACAGCATCCACTGGGGATCTAACTGGCTCACTTTTCCACACCGCACTACACAGGTATCTCTGCAGCTAATTCTGAATGTACATCTACATCGTTATCTCCTGGTGAACTGTGACCCGAAACACTTTGGAGGCCCAGATGAAAGTGCTTCCTCACCCCTCCAGTGCTGAGGGTGCAGGCGTTTCTGCAGCGCGGCAATTCACCCAGGACACCCAATCACAACCAGCCCCTTTGAAGCCCCGCTCAGCTGGGAGACCATGAATCATTCATGGCTTCTCTACACACACTAAAGGGGGAAGAGCAAAGCTAGTGTGTATTATTCAGGACTGCATCCTCAATAAGCCTCCGTGTTCAGCAAATTGCTACAACGTTTTCTGCTTAGTCCTCACCTGTACACAACATCTCTTTTTGTGCATAACCTTCTCATTTTAACAAAGATTGGCTGATTATCTAGGAGGCCATGTTAATTAACACCAGTACAAATAAAGAAGTCCAGTGTCAGTGCATAAAGCCAATGTTCAAAGGATTATAAGGAAATTAAAATAGAACAGACAATACTAATTTTACAATGGTTGAACCACTATTTTTTTGTTTACCCACTTCCATTTTCACACCACCACAGGTTCAGTTGGAACCCAGTTTAGTTGTGGGTTTAAGACTCCATACACACCTTGTCTCTGTGATGAAAGACTGTTAACTCCCATTCAATGCTGTAACAATCAAATGTCACGGAAGCTGATAATTGCAATTAATAGCTTCAAAAGAACCTCTGAATTTCCAGGCATCCAAGTAGTAGAGCCAGACACCAGTCCTCGAACTGTGTCTCTTAAAAGGCTCTTGTTTTATATTTTCACTCTTAGAAAGATTTCCAGAACAAAAGGTAATTATGGCTCAAATAATAAATTATCTCTTTGCATTCAACTACCTCATTATACACCTGTGCTGATGGGATCACAAGATAGCAAACACCTACCAGTCTTTCCATACCATTCACCCTGCTGAGAGTGAATATATCCCGCTGAAGTCACAAGTTCATAGTCTTGTTCCTTAAAGGTAAAATTCAGAAACAGGCAAAGACAAAAGGTAAGTTAGTTCCCATTGTCCTCTTCACTGCTGGCATACAGAGGAGGTAGCACAGCTAGACCTCACTCATGAGAGAATAATACAAGTGCTAAGAAAGTGGAGAATTTAATAAACTGCTTTTGTAACTGCAGTTTTAACATTCCAGCTTCTCAAAATACATGCCTTCAAAGGTCACATGATTCTCATCGTCAATTTCTCTTACTTTCAAGGACAATAATTATTAGATTAATGAATTAGGTGAACACAAATCTACAGGCCAAAAAGCCAGGGGATTTGGGAGTGCTAGTTGAGAGCGGTTGAACATGAGCCAGCATGTGCCCAGGTGGCCAAAAAGGCCAATGTTATCCTGGCCTGTATCAGCAACAGTGTGGCCAGCAGGAGCAGGGCAGGGATTGTCTTCATGTACTCGGCACTTGTGAGGCTGCACCTGAGTGCTGTGTCCAGTTCAGAGCCCCTCAGTTCAAGAAGGGCTTTGAGGTACTGGAGTGAGTCCACAGAAGTGCAATGAAGCTGATGAATGGTCTGGAGCACACAAGTCTTATGAGGAGAAGATGAGGAAGCTGAGGTTGCTTAGCCTGGAGAAAAAGACGATGAAGGGATGACTTTATCAGTCTCTAAAACCCCCTGAAAGGAGGGTGTAGCCAGGTCAGGGTCAGCCTCTTCTCCCAGGTGACCAGTGACAGGACACGGGGACAGTCATAAGCTGTGCCTGGGGAGGTTTAGGTTGAGCATTAGGAGGAATTTCTTCACAGAAAGGGTGATTGGGCATTGGAATGGCCTGCCCAGGAAGGTGGTGGAGTCATTGTCACTGTCATTAAACACTGGATGTGTTTAAGGAATGATGGAACATGACACTTAGAGCCATGGTGTAGTTCACATTGGTTGTGTTTGGTCATGGCTTGGAAGTCAATGACAAAGACCTCAGAGGTCTTTGACAACCTAACTGATTATGTGATTCTATGACTTCAGAAGGCTTCCTTGTAAGGCTTCTGATGCACTTGATTTGAGGTCCTTAAAACAGGAAACAGCCTGATAGGACTGGACCTCCTACTGGAGAGGTAGCCAGAGTTACTTTTCTTTTAATCTTGAGAGAAAGAGGAAGAGGAGCTGCTTATAGGCCCTCAGGAGCAACAAATTTCAGGGAAAAACTGCCTCACCTGTGAAATCCAGCCTCACTAGGTTACAGAAATGGGTTCCTGGCTTTTATTCCTTCTGGCTTTGTGAACCCTGTACCTTTAACTGTAGTCCAACTTCAGCAGAAGTGAAGAGCTCTTGGAAGCAGGAATTTTGGATGGAAACCAAAGTTCTCATTCAAAGCCTGAAGAATTAACCACAGAAATGAAGCACACCACCTCTGCCCTGTGTGAAAGAATCTCCTTAATCCATCTGGATGAACAGAAACCATATTTAACAGAAGATTTTGCAGAGATTCAAATACTTCCTTTGCTGTCCTGCCATGGTTTAAAAACTTGGAAAATGGGCAGGTTGCAGAAAGACCCTATTCCTTAGCATTTTTTATCAAATACTGTTCTCTAATGCAACATGTAGGGCTTTAGTATGATTTTTCTGAGGTCTTTAACTCTGTTTCTCCAGGATACAGAGAGGGTAGTTATGGTTTCTGTATCTTCCACATGCAGACAAGATACACACAGTTTGCAATCCTGGAGGTTAAAGAAAATATTTTTAATAATGTTGTTCAAAAAATATAGACTCTTTGCTCACATTTACGTATTTCCAACAGCTTTAAGTTCATCTATTCAAAAACAGTTAAAGTGGTTAGAATCATATTGCAGGATAAACAGGAAAATAAAAGAGAGTTTTTTATACTAATCTTTTGGAGTTTTAAAACAATTAGTAAAACAAGAAGAATGACTAAAGGACAATGACTTAGCAGAGGAATATGCTATACTGAAAGGAATAGCCAATACCCACTGCAATTCAGTAGGAACTGTACATATATAATTGTATATATAATTATATATAATTGTATACATACATGCAAACATATATATGAAATGGTTATATGTGCAAGAGGCTCTTTATAGCCAAAGTTAAAAATACCAACGAAAAGGTAGTGACAATCATCTAGGATTCATTGGTTGGCTGTCCTCAGTGTAGGGAGATACAGCTTTGGTCCCTGTAAATGCCTCCCTAGTTGCAAAATACCTCTGATCCAAAAAGAAAAAGGCAATTCTCTGTCTCCTGCTGGACTAACCTATGTTTGGGCACCCTAATCCCAAAACATGCATGGAAAAATATTCCTTCAATCCTCTTTATATTAATGGCTGTCTAGAAGAGATGTGTGATTAAATCAGTTTTTCTGTCCCAGTATTATTACATAAAAGTAACCTCCATGTTCAAATTTGGCTCTTCTATTAGACACAGGATTAGATTCAAGACAAGTTCTCACAGTCTGTCAATGGCCATTGCAAGGTGTTCTTCCTATGCTTTGTTTAGAGAAATTGTGCCTAATTTAGGCATTTGAATTGTATCTAAGGGCTAGACAACCAAAGACTAGGCAATGCTCAGCTCTGAAGGGTCACATCCCAATTTTTGTATGTAGTTTTAAGACTCAAAGGCTTATGTCTCTGTCAGATAAGACAGACATCCAAGCAGTAGCTAGGAAGTGAGCTGGGATTTAAAATGATTGATCAAATTGATTGACCAAGTGTTAGCTCCTGAGACAGATATACTGATATAAATTACAACTCATTTCTTGAACACTGCATTGTTAAAATCCTTTCTAAGTTTTTCAGCTAAATACAGGTAATTACAGTGTATCCAGTTAGCTAAACATTAATATTAAGAATATCTTCAATATAGATTTCTATAATCTCTAGGCCCTAAATTAGTAATTCATTTTACTCCATAATTTTACTTTATGGTGAGTCTAAAACTTTATTGGCACAAATTGCTAAACCTGAAGTTTAAAGAACTGAATTAGGTACAGCTTTATTGATCAGTTTAATAATACCCACAAGAAAATATTTTGCTTAAAAACACAATTAAACTGATTTTCTGAATGGTATAATTGCTTCATTAATCAAGCATTTCAGAATTTCAAACAGAAGAATCTTTTGACTGAGAAAAAAAATGCCTTTACTGATTTGTAAAATTAGGTCTTCCCTAAGAAATGTTGTGCTCCAATTGTTCTTTGTGACTAGCTGGATGTCCTTTCCAGTTGCCATTTGCATTATATAAAACTGTTTAATTTTTCTATAGAGTCAGACTTTTTTCCCTCAGTCAGATCAGACAAAACATCTCCAGTCATTAAACCAGTGGAAATAGTAATAGGAATAATATAGAAGAAAATTATATAATTGAAAATGTTCAATTATTTCTCAGATTATAGCACTCAGAAAAGTAGCTTCAGGATCAAATTAAGGATGTGGACACAATCCACCTCTTATTTTTGCAAGGCTTACTCAGGTCTTCCTTTCTTCACCCCTGGCTTTCAACTCAGAGAGTAAAAGAAATATAAGGTTCCTCTAACATAGCACAGGTAAATGAGAGAAAAAAGTTAAACTTTACCCTTTTTGTATTTTAATTTCTATTGGTTCAAATTTGCATGTTTGGCAAAAAAAGTGTCAATATTCCCTTAGATCTTAGATCTGAAACTCAGCAAGTAGCATTATGCATAAGTTCACAGTTATTTAAATAACTAAGTACAGGACTTAGTTAAAATGTGGATGCATATGCTGACATTATTCTTCTATAAATTTTCTGCCCACACTATATAGATCTGTAATGACCCTAGACTCTCTTTTACACCACTGCAAAGAATTGGGCATTTCTAGCCTTCAATTCATCTGAATTATTTCAGATGTCTCCTTCTGTTGAGATGTTCCTATTCCAAGTCACAGTGTCAGGAAGGTGATGATTTAGCTCAGATAGCTATCCTTGTACAGTTCCAAATCTGTGGTATTTTCCATAAATTTTTAGCTGTCATACTGGGAAGGAAAATGTTTTGAGAAGGGCTCTAAAAGGAGGAAGGCTGCTAAGAAAGACAGTGAGGGTCACAAGTAAAAGGAGCCAGTAGGAAAGAAAGTACCTACACAAGAAAAACATTCCAAACACATGGAAATCTGGAAGGAAGGTGGAAAGTTACTGCATCAAAGTGAGGAGTAGGTACTATATTAGAAAGAAGTGACAGGAGATAGGCAGTCAGGTCTAAGGAGTTCAGAGCCACCAAGGTGAAACCAAGAAGCTTCAATGTGATGGGAATGCTGAAGAGGATCTAGTGAAAGAACCAGAGAGCAAAAGCCTACAGGGGCACAAGCAAACAAGGATTGTAAATTGCTGCGTTTGCATGTCACAAATGTAGAAACTCCATGGAGGAGGAACTTACAAGTGCAAGAGGAAACAATATATACCAGGGAGTATTATGGTATATCATACATGTGCATCCTTTCTGAAGATACTGTGACTTGAGATTCAAATATTCCCTCAAACACAATCTGTTTTAGGAGATGAAAGGGAGAGATTTTCACTAGAAGCATTAGAAAAAGTTGTTCAAATATTTTTTTGCTTCCTTCATCTTTCATCCTTACCATTCACTTTTCTCTTTAAAAATTTCCAGGCCATTTGGAACACATGATAGTCTCCTGCCTCTAAGTAACTGAACAGGTTAACCAAGCCACTAAACACTGAAATATTCTTGTCTAAGCAAGCACAGTAGGGGGATTCTTTGTGACAGTAACTTGTCCTTTCAGGATGAAAAATGGGGAAAGGACAAATGAAAAGAAACTTAGAACTATACAAGAAAGAATAACCCTTGTCTGACAGAGAAAGAGAAATTCCTTGCCTGTAAAGGACAGAGAAAAGTGAAAGATACTTTTAAAAATGCAGCTTGTTATACATTCTTCCTGTTTTGCAAAGTTTCTGAAAACAGCTACATGATTTTTAGAGTACTTAGCACATCAATCACCAAACTCCTGCAAAAAGACATATGAGTGCAGACAATTGCACAGGCCATCCCAGTTTTTCTGTGGGTCTTTTACTTCTTCTGCTGTCCAATGTATATGAATAATGAAAATAAACTTCAGCTTTACACAATTCTTGTGTGGCTTCCTAAAACTCCAATACTGCCCCAACATTGCAAACCAAGCCATTTTAAATTCACTATTCCTGTTGCAACTTTGAGGACATCCGCTTATAGCCAAAAAAAAATATTAGGTGTGGAACACCAAAAAGTAATCAGGTGTGTAATTTTCCAAGGAACTCCATTTTTCTTTTAACTGCATTAGTATTCAGATGGTGGGGTATTTTGCAAGCTCTATAGCTATGGTTATAAAGTCAATTACATACATGAAAAATAATTTACAAATCTACAAGCAAATGGAATATTTAAAAGATGTTAAATGCTGGTAGCATAAAGAATGAAAAGAAACGAATTTCCTAGTTTTATTTTATTTCATAAAATTTTATTAATGTTTATAATTTCTTAATATGAACACCTATCATCTAAACAATTAAATTGATAAACTTGTTAAAATACATATTTGTCTCATTCTGACAAAAGAAAATTCTGTTAAAATGAGAGCAATAAAATTTAAATTATTAAACATTGGGATAGCAAAGAAATAAAAGCCTTCAATAAATACGTAATGGGCAAAATGGCAATAGAGAATAGATATCATTGTTCACAAATAAATAGCAAAATCAGCAGTTAGAAGTCATAAGAAAGTCAAGTCAGGTGTGTGCAAAACTCAACTCCCTCCTTTTTGAACAAGTCTACATTTTTACTTATCTTTTCTCTATGCCTTTTCTGGGTGCACTTTCACATTTCAGTGGAATAAGGAATGATTTCACACAGCACTAGGAAAAAGTTCATCTTTGGGAAAGTATGTGAAGGAAACTTCAGAACATTTTGAAGTGTGGGAATTAGTGCTTCTAACTCTGAACCAAGGTGCTAAAGCCAAAGACGGAAAAAACTCCATAATATTGATTTTTTTTCAGAGAAAAAAAAAAAAGAGTAGCTGTGTTTCTACTGATCCTTATCTGCTGAGCTCTCCCTTTCTGGGGCTACGCCTGTGTACAAAGTCTAGGCTGTGAGCTTTATCAGGTCAAGCTATTAGGAACAGTGAGCTCATATGATGTTCAGGGACCTATTTCATGTAGTCCGTTCTCTTATAGAAGACTTTCCTTGTTATTAATTAATCCCAATACCTAGCCTTTCAAAAACATCAGAGTGAAGAAGATCTCTCCTGGTCCATGCACACTCATTTTTGATTAGCTGTGCCTATGAACTGCAATAAAATGATCCCTGTCCAGCTGCAAGTGAGTTAACTGCAGAGCTAAGCACAGGCAAACTCTGTTGGTGCATTGCTGCCTCGCTTAGACAGGTTTGGCCAAGGGGTTACACTCATACGTGTCCTGCCCTTGTGGCTGGACTTAGCCTCTCACACTGGTGCTTTGCTCCAAATATACCATCCCACTGAGAATTAGCTGGAGTTTAGATGGAGAAACATCACCAGAAAACACCCTTAGGAGAACAAGCTGATTATCAGGTTCCCCTTAAAAATTAGTGGTAATTCCAGTGAGAGGAGTCAGATCACACGCGGCTGCAGTAGGAGTTCAGTGAGGCCTCTAGGAGACCTCCTTCAGAAACTGAAAACCTGTAATATTTATAAATATAAATCAAAGTTTAAAATGTCTATCCCCTATCAATTAAAAGCAAACAGACACTGAGGAATAATGCTGTATTTGCAATATTGTTCACTTTAGGAATATCATTTCAATAAAGGCCTTACAGATTTATTCCTACTTCTGAAAGTATCTCTTTAAGAGATCTACACTTAATTTTATTAATTTGGAGATGAACGAAAACAGGCAGATGCATAACACTGACATCTTTATAAAATATTTAACAAAGGTATCTGTCTAGGTTTTCTTTATTTTTTTTTTCACGCCATAAGCTTCCATCTACTACTTGACATAAAAAAACAAGCAGGATCTGAGCCAAATGGGAAGAGTATTACAGATCTCCAGAAATTACACTAGTAGAGAAAAATCCTTTTCTGACTTTCACACTTGTGAGACAAGAGTATTGGTAAATTCTCATCAGATAAACAGTAGTTTTTAGGCATTCTTGTGCCCTTTTTTCACTAGATTTAGCTCTTCTGTGTGAAATCAAACAGGATTCAGCTGAAAATTCATTAGTGTTAAGAATGGGCCCGATTTCTCTGAGAAAAAGCAATTTAGAACAAATTGGGGTAAGTATAGATAGTCTTGATGGAGAAAAGGTGAATGAGTTGAGTTTTCTCTTCTAACACGCACAAATGTTTTCAAAACCAGTTACATACAAGCCTGGAATGAGTAAAGGCCTTTGACTCTGTATAGTTAAGAGACAATGGAAGAGAGCAAAGGGAGCGAAACAGGTTAATCTATCAGTCTTCCCTAGCAAAATGTTCACTTGACAGAAAAGAATGGATCTTTTCAAAAGAAAACTTTTGAAATCAGTAATTTGGACTTATTTAAATTTTCGTATGGGAGAACTGATTGTATTCAAGAATTACCCTGATACATCAAGACTAGATAAAAAAAGAGATATAAAATATATCCTTCCAAGCACATAACCATGCACATATACATGCAAATATTAATTTTATTAACCAGATATATGCCAGTGGAAGATCGGTTATCCATTTTCTTCCTTAGTTCTTATTAATGCACATTAAATGTTTGTGACTCAGAGCCACATAAGAAAATGCAATCTATGCCAATAACACCTTTGCAAAAACCAGTAGCTCAGATACACAGTCAAGTCACCATGTCTCTACTTTTATCTGCATAATAAATTTGTCAACTAAAATTTCACATGCTATAGGGTAAGTTTTTTAAATCTCTTGCATCATTCATGTGATACTTAAATCTAGTATGCCCCACTCTCAAAAGTCATGCTCTGATTAAACAAACATCCCTATGATCTGAAAACCAAAGACAATCCTGCAGTAATGGTTCTTCAGTAAAAAAAGAGTCCTAATCAATGGCCCAGAGCCTAGACAAAGGCAAAACTGGAGTATTCATTTTAACTGAATGGAAGCAAAGAATGGTCACAGTGCTAGAGCCACTTCCCCAGGAGTGGTGCTTCTACCACACACAGATTAAATTCTGTGCCTTGATAGATGACATTTCAATGGAACCAGTAAGTGCAGGCATCTTAGAGCAGAAGCTGTTCCTTTCTCCTCTTCACACACCATCCAATATTATGGCATGTTACATTATCATAAACATCTGCCTTTGGAGTCTGTTGCATGTGTTATTTAATTATTTCATCATTTACTAGAATTATACATGCACAGAGGGTTTTCACCCCAACTACCTTATGTTAATTTGAAGGCACTGGTCTTAAGTATCCTTGCAGGGAGGATTTCAGATAATAGACCATATTGAAGCAAGCTGTTTGAAAAGGCTATCAAACTCTCCAAAGGAAGTACAGGTTCATTATAAATTTGCCTGCTTTCTGTACATTCCTGTAAGAAACTTCTCCAAAGATCTACTTGTGCCAATGCAAGAATATTTCTAAATATGCATGCTGTAATAATGTTAAATATGCCTGTTACTTTAGCACTATATATGATGCAAAACTGTTACAGAACTCTTTGATCAAATGCTAACAAATGATATCTCTCTCTGCTTCACATAAAATGTGCACTATGTTTACCCTTTGTTTGATTTGTGCAAGAAAACTCAGATGCCTTTTGCACAACTTGCAAGAAGAAATTACAGTAAAATCCACAGTGTCTGCTGCAACCATCAAGGCATAATGTCCTATCCCATTCCCCTTGCAGAATTAATGCAGCCCTGCAAGGGTTTAGTTCCTATCAAACCTCTCTCTAACCTGAGAGGAAAAAAATCTTACTCCAAATTAGGTTGTACTGTTGATAATACCAAGAAATCCACGTACCAGAAAATAGTGTGACTGGGTCAGTGTGTGGCTGAGCCTCATTAAAACTAAGGAGTCATTTTTATGTATAGTGAACAATTAACTTTATGCAAAATTCCTACTGTATGTACTTGCCTTGAGGCATTGTTTGTTATAAAAGACAAAACAAAAATTGGGGTCTTGATCTGTCAAAGTGCTGAGGAACTCAACTACTCTTGAATTCAATGCATGTTCAGTACTTTCCACTCTTGTTTAATTCAATGTCAGTTTAAGGTCCTCAGCTTATCCATGAGGTTCTTGGAGACCTGGGGTTTGGGCGCTGTTGTTCTCCAACTCCACAGTGTCACTTCTTATACATCTCACACAGACAATGCTCTCCTCAAAAAAAGCAACGTCTGCCAATGCCAGCCATGCTGGATCAGGCACTTTTAGAGTTCCCCCTCCCTGATGTCATGAATTTTGAAACACTAAGAGCATTAGACTGTTTTAATTTGTTCACAGTCTTTATGCCAAGCCATAGGAACTTGCTGCCTTACAGTGATTCCTATCACACTTTGTAGTGCCTTATAACAAGACTACTGAAACATATGAATCTTTTTCTTAAACGTTGTAAATAAAATATTAAATTGTATATTAAAATTTTCAGAATGACAGTCTCATGTCTTGACTTAATTTATAGAGGAAATAAAAGAAAATTTTCTGAGCTTACAGTGATTTAACCCTACTTTATATTAATATAAACTATGTTGAATGGAAGGCAAACACATTTATGTTTATCCAGTTCATATTTCCATTATCTATATATCTTTACATAATTTAGAACAATGAATCACAGTAATTTTCTAGGCAATAAAAATAACAGTCCCAAACCCCTTTTATGTTTATTGTATCTGCTTGAAATGTTACCTTGATATTTCATGCTGAAGTACCTTTTAATTTTTTTTCTTAATGATTTTGTTTTTCATCTTTCACTCTATTTATCTTCTCTGGTTTTACTCAAATGTACAGCCTAAAAGCATAGCTCTAAAATCTGATTCTTTCAGCTTTGGTCATGTTAACACACTGCCATTAAGTCTGACCTGTTACAAAGAGTTTCTTAATTTTCCCTTTACTAAAATTTCAAATAGCTAGCTATCAACACAATGCATTTCCAATTGTCCACTACATAATAGCCAATTAAAAATATATGTTTAACCCTGCTGCCAGGGAAATGGATCACCAAACATGGAAAAGAAAATATAAAGCCAGGGAGAACAGTTTTAAAAACAAGGAATGCATTTGCAAGTGTCTGAATTAAAATTCTAATCTGCAACTTTACAGTCAAATGGATAGATTTGCCATATTGGTCACTTGCTTTCAAACTGGTGCTGTTTTACAGACTCTTGTCTTACTGGTTTTGGTTTTTCCCCTTATGAAGTGTCTCTTCTTTTAATAATTTTTAATATGAAAAAGTTTGGTTTGGTGTTGTAGTGATTTTGTATTAATATCTCTCTTTGTATACATCTTGTCCTCATTTGTCAGACAAACACAAATGAATATTAATTTTCTGTCTGGTTTTCCTTTGTGCATTGGTTATTCTATAGTTTATTTTAAACATCATTCTAAAGGACTAATTCAAAGATTCTTTTTTAATACATTTATATTGCAGTTAGTTGAATGGAAATACAATTGCTAGCAAAATAAAAAGCTAAGATGCAATACAAATGGCATTTTGATCTGAATGAGGAAAGCAGAACCAAGCCAGATGATTTCCTTTTGGGTTACATTTGTAGGTGTTATCAAAGAACTTCCAAAATAACTGTGGTTCCTCTCATCTGCTTTTTTGTTTTCATTTTATATTGTACCTGATATTTTTTCTCTTTCTTGGGAGAGGATATGTTTTGATATTGCCATCTCTCAGATTTTTTTCTTTCTTTCTTTCTCTGTTTAAATGTGAGAGAGCATGTTGTATGTCCATTTCTTGTGGTTTATTTTTCCTTAGAGAATTCCCAAGACTATGCACTGACAGATCCTGGTATCCAAGGGGGAGTCTACTCACAGGATTAAAGGCGAGAACCTCAATTAGACTATCTCTGATTTCTTCAGATGTTTTTTCTAATCTTTTAATATGGGATTAAAGTCTGCTAGAACCTAGCTTGCTTTTTCCTTAGCTAAGATCTTTGTTGCAATGCAAGCTAGAGATATTTTTTCCCCCGCTGAAAAAAAAAAAGGAAATAGAAGGGAGAAAAAAAAAAAGCTTATCTCTTTTTCCTAATTTGGAGTCATTCTAGTCCAGATGAGGATAATGAACTTTTGTCAGCTCTTATGTGATACTGCGTACAAAATAGCTTGATAAGCAATGTGAAGCATACACACGCTTCTCAATGATCCGCAGGAAAACTCCCTCAGAGACTGATTAGCCCATGCTTGTCACAAGTAGGGGAGATAATTATGGGGGCTTAACAGTCTATATGGTGGATCTTTTGAGAGGAGAAGGGTAGATCTAAGACTGTCTCGTGGATCAACCATAATTTTTAATATTACAGATAACGTGTGTGTTTTTTTCAGTATATCCCTGGAGCCCGGGTAGTGACTCTTCCCATAGAGTGACATCATATTACTTTTTGAGAAGATAAAAATTGCTCAAATTAGATTATCCCTAATTAGTATAATCTTATGAACCATTCTGAAAAGTTTATTGCACCCATGCTGGCAGTCTCTGATTCCATATTGAGAGCTTCTTATTGCTAATCCTTAACCATGGAAATGAATTCATGGTACATAAAAGTGATGTTGTTGTATTTCTTCATTTAATAAACTCCACATTGTACTCTCATTCCAAAGTTAATAGCTATTTTTATGGATCTCTGTATATCAGATAACAAAATATTTCGACTATTTTTTTTAAGGATAGACTACGTCATTCTAGCAGTAATTTGCATTCATTAAACTAATATGTTTGTTAAGCAGAGATGGCAAGGCTGGGGGAGGGGAGCTTTAATAAATGTTCTTTATTCTTGTTTATGAACACAGACATCCTGTGAACACTCAGTCCTGGGTGTATGTACTGAGTCAGTAAGCAGAACAGTGTGTGACATAGCCCTGTTCCTGCTGTCCCGTCTGCTTTCATTGATTACAGTGGTGGTGGTGGATGCTCTATCATCCAAAAATAAAGATACAATTTTCCCTTCAGACAGGAGTGAGTATTTTGCTGAAGTAGCTTTTCTTGTTAGAGGAGCATAGAGGTTTGAGAGGTTTGAGCTATCACCTCACAAAACCTTTTTGGCGTTTGACTCTTAACTGCACAATCCCGTAATTTTACATGCCTTCCAGTACAGCTTTCATCAAGGTGATATCCCACACCATTTAACAACCCAGTATTTCCTTTTGATCTCCTGCCTGAGTTTTTCTCAGCTTTCCCACCACTTTTCTGTGTATGAGTTGGTGGCATTGCCAGCTCCCTCACCTGGGCTGAATCGCTGCAGTTGCTGCACCGTTATTATGTGGTCAGAGTGAAGCAGCTGCTCACACATTCCCAGAGTGCCAGATCAGAAGAGTTCATTGGATATGGAACTTTTACTGGAGGCTCTGTCCTCACAGCACAGGTCAGCCCTCACTTCACAGCAGGCATGAGCTTGGCTCTGCTCAGCTCTGTGCAGCCCTTCTATAAAAGAATATACAGCAAATTACATTAAGAAGAGAAATTTTCTTCCTCCAATTCACTTTCTGAAGGGTATTCAGGCCTGTTGTTGAAAACAAAGCTGAAGTCTCAAAAGGTGTGCAGGCTTCTACAAACAGCCCCTCAGCAGCATTCTGGGGAGATCCCAGTCGTCAGTAAATTGAAGTAACTGTGTTAAATTTAGTGCAGGTTTCGCTGGCTCTGTCCAGAGGTTTGACCCTCTGTCCCGCACATGTGTGTCTGTTTCCAGTTAAGAAAACAGTATGTCTACATTTTCAAATTTTGTTTGACCTCTTCTTTGCAGACAGGACTGAAATGACTTTGTCTTCCTGCCAGGGTGATGACCTAGAGGGTGAAGACTCTTGCATTTGCATGGTGGTATTGCTCTCACTGTGTCTGTCTCTGAAGTTTCTTTGCCACAGAACAGCAATAGGACTGCAAAGAGTGTTTCAAAAGAGCAGAGAGAATCTCACTTATGATTATTTCTGGGTCTAATCTTGTACCAGAGTAAGGCCAGGATAATGCACTCTGTGGTGACCCGTGGATCAGTCAGATTTACTGACACATTTCATTGATTTCCTACTATGAGTTGCAATTGATCTGGCTACTCTTAGCTGTCCTCCCAAAGCTAACCAGTGCCACTAATTCTCTTAATCAGCAGTCAAGAGATGCAGATAAAAGCTGGTAATTCACCTTGGCTCAAATATCAGAGCTCTTAAAAAGAAAATAGAGGGTTTATGCCTCAGTTATAAAAATGTATAATCTGCATGCTGACTGCATGTTGTGCCGCAGTGGAGTGTATTTCAAGGCTATTAATTAAGGCAATAAAAGATTGAGAGCTCAGAAAGAAACTGCTTCTAACAAAAACAATAATTCTACCTTTAGCTATGAAAATAGCTGTAAAATCAAATATAAATGATTTTTTTATAGAATTATTGTACTTAGATGAGCCTGGGAGCACCGGAGGCAGCTGGTTTGGCAGATCTAACGTTTTTATTTCAAGACAAAGGCAGGCAGTTTGCAGAGAACTACAGAATATCTAAGTATGACATTTTTGGCATAGGTCACAGCATATGAAGGCAGATGCCGTGCTAGAAGGAAATACTAAAATCAGACAAGCATTATCAGACTGAAAACACTGCAGAACAGCATGAAGACAAGCTAGACGAATGAGGATAAAGCCAAATTCAGACTACAAATATTTTGTGATAATATTCACCACTTTTTCACTGTCATTCCTATGAGAAATTTTAAGAAATATTGTGCTTTACTGAGAAATTGGAAGAAGGGGAAAGCCTTATGTGAAATGCCATTTGGATAACATTCTCCTGTGAGCATGGTCACAGAAAGGCTTTATTTATTAGAAATGTTCACCAGAATACCAGCAATTCTCTTTCACCTTCTGAAAAAATTTTGTCAACTCCTAAAAGGGTAAAAAACATACTGTGAAAATCTGATGCTCAAACACACATCATGAAGGGCAAATAATGATGAGTTGTGAGCACAGTTAAAGCAGGACAATTTGTCCGATCCACATGATGCAATACATTCGTGTAGTCAAACATCATCAAATAACAACCAAGCTGAGGGGGATTATTGGTTATTAAATGGGACTTGACTCAGCAAATAAATTATTTGCTTGGAAGAGTTCACCCCACTCTGGCCAAGTCATATTGTAATTATTTTATATCTCTTCAAAGCTCCAATCGAAAGTGCATTCCCTTTTTGTTGCAGTCCTAGGATGGAATGCATCTCTCTTTTCTTCCTTGTCTGACTTCTGTTTCCTCTGAAATGGCAGAGGGCAGCTCCCTGCTTTCCCACCACACAGGGTCCTTTATCCAGGCTTCCTCTGAAGCCTTGTGTGTTTCAGGGAGGCAAAGCCATGTTCTGTGCATCATGGTCCATGCTCCTTTATCATGCTCCAGGATTGATGCATGGGCCCTCACTTCTTCAAATGAACTTTGGGGGGCTTAGAGAGGTAGTGGATTTTATCAGCCTAGGCTCCCTGATGGTCACTGTGGACAAAACTAGGAGCTCCAAACAGCATTTCACATCTTGAGTTCGACCCAGGCTGCAGATGGCAGTTCTCAATTCCAACTTCTCATTAATCTTCCTCAATTCAGATGGTGTGATTTGGTCCAAGAATTTCTCTGTCTTAAGGGGCAAAATATCTCTTTATCCACTAGGGGACAAAAAAGAACCATTTTCTGCCTGTGCAGGGTTAGTTTTGACCAAAAAATAAACCCAAAAAATTTTCAACTTAAGAAGATGAGCAAAAAGAGAAAGTGCAGAAGTTGAATTGCCTACATATCCTTTAGCTCTTGGCTTTACAATTCCATACGCAAATCTTCATATCCCTGAGTGTTTGGATCCCTCAAGGATGCAAATGGACCTCTAAGGTACCGCTGTCTACAAGAACTGTAAACTCTCTCAAGTTGAATATAATTTTTTTAATAAATAAATTTTGTAAACTTTCAGAACTTTTGGACCATTCTATTTCTTCCAGGCTTCTGACCTCATTGTAGTCAGTACCTGCAAGACAATATGAATAAGGAAGGAATGAACTGAAATACTGATGGATAAGTAGTCCAATCTTTTTTGGTGTTGTACACCTAATTCTGGTTTTGTAATTTCACTGTGAACATTGGCTCCTGACTGTTGTTCCTCGAAAGATAACTCTATAACTTCTTATTGGTTCATAAATCAGATTTTTCAATTTCAGCTGCTTTTCCTTCAGAGTTTTTGTTGCATATAGCACAACTGGTATTGATACACAAGAACACATGAGTAAGATGGCAATATTTCATTATTATAACCTATTTCAAATCTTAATTTTTTTTACTTTCAGCTGTGGTTTCAACTTTTAATGCTGAATTTTTATACCTGCAATGTACTATTTGAGCAATCATATTAGCTTAAAAATGCATATTTGGGCTTAAATTTGGGCAGATAACAATATTCGCTGGAGCTATTTTTTCTTGAGAAACATGGAGATTGTAGCAGATTTTAACAACATAATGCAAAATCACATAAAAATGTAACTGTGGTGAAAAACTCTGTGGGAGTTATGGAAGAAGAAAGCCTGTTGAGATACTGCTGGCAAATCTTTTCAGCTATGTCAGTTAAGGAAAAAAAAATGTGTAGCTGCACACCAAGGCCAAATGACAGGAACCAATTTGCATCTCTTCTGGTTAGGGACAGTCCCCTTTCAAGTAGATTTGTTTTAGAGGTAGGACTAAAGGGAGGAAGCTAACTAGCAACATTTGAGATTGATCAGGGATCTGGGCCTCAGAATCATTTCTTGGACCTACCCTAGTACTAAGTCCCAAGTAACTTAAGTTTTAGTATCTCTGATCCCTCAGGACATGGCTTGAAGGTACTCTGGCCCCTATCCAGGAGATCTACTGGCTTTTCTGACCATGGAGATGGTCACGGTGTGCCTGAGGTTTCACCCAGAAACTGGGAGACTTCTGACATGCATTTGTGGTATTCAGAGGCATTCACTGTGTAGACACAGAGCAAGCAGTCTGATTTCCTCTGCTGAGATAGTTGTATGTGATAATTTGTGGTTTTTAAAAAGTCAGAATTAAGCACCTTAATAGGATATAATTTGCATATTGCCTCAGTTTAAAATACTCCTGTTTAGTCACCAATAAAATACCTCATAAAGTTCAAACACAAAAAGATAGCAGTGGGGTGCAGCTGAAATCTACCCTTTGACAGACAGCTCCTGCAGTTAAAAAGATCAAACTAAGTGTGACTAAGAGTCATGCCCACCCCAGATTTTGGAAACACCATGATCTTTTAATACATAGTGTTATATTGACTCATGCAAGTTAAACAAAACTAAAGCTACAAAGACTTTATTAACATCAGGCCAAAGAGGCATCTTTTGCAGTAAGGTTTTTTCCCCCACAGGTGGGAAAGCTTAGCATGAGTTTAGAAAGAATAATTAAGAGCTTTACCTAGAGAAAACCACGATGTTAATTCTCAGATGCCTTTATGGACAGCACTGGAAGTGATCAGCAAATATGCTCTATAGGCTGTTAAATAGGACTGGCTGTCCAACAGGAATTTGCCATGCTTCACCATTTGTTTTTGCATCTCATGAAGTGAAAAACAGACCTTTGGAGCGTTCTGGGAAGAAACAAAACTGGATGAGAAATATGCTGTCTACAAAGTAGACAACTGTGAGGATTGCAGAAAAGGTACAGAAATAGCTTCAAAACTTCATTTTACCTTTTCTAGAGCACAGCTCTCCAAATTGTAAACAAATGTTTTGGCCACTGGCAAACAACCTTGCTCCTTAGGTAGAGAAGGATGAATGAGTCCAACAGTAAACCTCTAAATATTTCCTCTGTTAGCAAAGTATATTATGAAAGTAACTCAAAACAAAATATTTCTGCTATTAAATTAAAATTAGTTTTGCCTCATTAAAAGTGCTCATCTGTTCTGTCCATGTTTCTCAAGATCACTGCCAGCTTTTTAGCATTTGGTGATGTCATTGGAAAAACCCTTTGAGTAGTTTATTTCATTATTCAACTTCCTTTGAGCCAATAAAACATTACTCATGAAATTCAGTTATTATTGATCTTTGACATTTAGATATTGAACCCTCAACTAGTCTGATTTTAGGTTTTTCATAGCCAACCACAAAAGCATCTGATAATATTATTTTGAAATATATTTTTAACTTGGATTTAAACATTAGTAACAGCTGCTATTAGTAAGTATCTCTCCTTAGAACTGATGGTTCTCTGCAGTAAAATGAGGCTAAAGTGATGTCTAGGCAAAGTATAGGTAGGATCCCACTGTATGATGGGTTCCTATATATCATTTGCAGTATGTCAATTTTAGATACTGAGGAGGAAAAGCAATTTTTAAGCATCACTTTTTAAAGAAAGACTCTGCAGCAACTACAGTGGATTAGAAGAAACTAAGTAGAATCTGATAAAAACCCCCAAAACTTCTTTAAAAATCTGCAATAATCTCTTCTATAGCATTCTGCTGAATTCCATAGCAGGCCTATTAAACTACATTTACCAAACAACTAGCATCAGAACAAAGAGACAAACAAAGCATTTGAAAAAGCTCCTATTTTGGTAAGTTTTATAACATTGCCTCATAATGGACAAAGCTGCAATTCTTTCTTTATTGTCACAGAAAAGGATAAACTTTTATTACTTCTGCTGATCTTAAAATGTCCATTTTATCTCATGTTCTGGCACTTAGAGACCAGCTATTTACAACAGCTGGTTACAGAGTCAGCACATGTGGATCTATGGGCATAATTTCTGCACATTTTATTTGGAAAAGCATCTTTTGTGTAGTCCTCCTTTTGACCAACCAAAATTAAGTGTGATGTCCCTGTACCAGAAGGGAAGATAAACAGATGAGGGAATCAGGGTTTTTCAGCATATTTCTCTAAGCATATAAAAATTCCTGTTTTGCAGAGCACAAAAGAAATCAAGCAGAGACTGTTCATTGCTTGCCACTCTAATTCTCTTTCAGCCAACACTTTATAGCCTCCCACTTCACAATTGCCTCACAGATTCAGAGCCAAGAGCAGAGTAGACTTTCTTCAAGCTTCACATTTGCCTTTGGGCTTCAATATGAACTCAGCTGCCTCTTTTAGCAAGCAACTTGAAATAAAGCAGTTTATTTAAACAACTTTCATCTTGTAGTGTTATTATTATTATTACTATCATTGTCATAATTCATAATGGGCGTTTGTATTATGAGACTGCCTGTAAGCTATCACAGAATGTCTTGTATAAATATAACTTGTGCAAAAGAGCTCACATTTGAAGTGTAAAATGAGAGACAACAGGTGGAAGAAGCCATCAGCTGGAAGGGAGCACAAGGGAACAATGAAGCAATTACGAACAGTTGATGAAGCAGCAGTCAGAGAACACCAGCTGCTTAACTATTGTGGGAGCTCTAATTACAATTCTTCTTGGGAGAGTGAATTACTCGTGGAGCTCTCTGCCCAGAACTCTCCCTCAGGAAGGAGCACGTGATTTTGTGAGGAAGGAAAATGCAGCAGGGAGAAGTGCAAGTTCTCTGTCCTCCTTTCTGGGCCAGGCCAAGCAAACCAAGTTCACACGTGCAGTGCACTCCTCTTTACACCCTCAGAGTAATGCAGCATGTATACAGCACTGTCCTTGAGCTGTTAACATATGGATCTCTAGCAGAACAAAATGTGCTATTTCACTATAGATATCCAGCTATTAAGATAAATCATGTCAAAAATCTTAGTGTTAATGGCTCCATACCATGCATTGACATGATCCATCTTAATGGCTTTTCCTCCACAGCTGCTGTGATGTACTCTGTCAAAGCATAATACCGAGCCTTTCATTTGAAGTGCTACATCTTATCAAACCTCCTTTTGCAGTTATTCAAATGTATAATGTCAGCACATGGTATGGAGTTCATAAGTGGATCTTTGACAAGATGAATCATGACAGTAATGGTAATGATTGTTATGACACCAAGCAGTGCTTAATAAGAATGAAAAAGTTCCTGTGTGTAAGCACATTAAATTAAATTCAAAAGGTTTGGATTTTGCTCTGTGTTTAATATAGAGGGAATTAATTCAAACCAAATATGGACTAACCTGGAAGGATCCTTCCTGCATACTAATGGAACATCTTTTTCCTCTTCACGAATCTGTAGCCCTTCTGATTAGAAGTGAATCTTTTCCAGCAAGGTTAAAAGGAATGTGAACAGCTTATTCCTATGTGCACTGTATGGGAAAGATAATGAGACCTTTCAATGGGTCATTGTTAAACTATTTTTTTTTCCCTGTCAAATCTTACTGGGGTTGTTTGAAGTTAAAAACTCCAGTGTGCCAGGTTTGACACTACTTCCATCAATGGAGTCTTCCAAACTGCACAAAGAGAAACTGCATGGAAAACTTGGTTCATATCACTGTTTTCCTCTGTGCAACTGAGAAGGCTTCTTTAGAACTACTGTCTTAATCCCACCTCCACTAAGACTACTGAAAACATGAAACTCTCTTTTGTCTTCTGCTTTCTCAGTATATATTTGCACTGATGCAAAGTCAAATTAATTCTGTGGTACTGAAATGAGGACATTCGCTCTTCTAGAATGTCAGGATTTGCAACAACTGATATAGAATTGTTCATATGAAGCACAACAGTTTTGCCTGGAAAAAATTAACAAACATCACTGGGACACAGAGTCTCCTCAGAACTAGAAGCAGCAATTTGTTGCACACTTCCATGTGGGATTCAGAAAGACCATGAGTTACATCATCCTAGAACAAAGTGAGAAGAATCCACTCCCTGCACATTCGTTTCCTTTAACAGCCAAACAAAAATGTGAGAGTGAAATAAAGAAAGGAAATGTCATTACATGTACACATTTAGGCAACTGAATCAAGTCCCTAAATTTGTTTTGCAAAGTGAATGTGCTACCTTACCTCACATTTTGATTCATATTAACAGATTTTTTTACATATCCATTGACTAAGAAATCTGATAATATTTGTACTTTCTACCTTTTTCTTAATCAGTAAGCCATACAGCTTGCTAATTGGACTGGAGACTTAAAGTGAAGTCCTCTGAAGTCCTCAGGCCTCTGAAGTGAAATTAATCCATACATCTCTAGGGATTTTAGTCTTTCTACTGGATTCATTTACCTTTTAACATGATATGATATCCTACAGTGTATGAAATGGCACTAGGCACCTATTTGTGTGTCATGGGCAACTGAACTGCAGCCTAGGGGTCCAAATTTTTGCCATAAGGCGCTTTAAGTGCCTTTTTTACTTTCCAATGATATTGGATTAAATTACTGCAACAATCATCACCTCTTCTCACTGTATCAGGTCTCAGAAACCAGAAACAAGTACATCTACCAGCTGTCTTCCTATAAACACAGTGAACTCCTATGTACATTTTGGCCACACATAATGAATTTAGGAGGAGGTATTATAAAGGAAAATTATACAATATGTCACACATGGTTATAATACATGGTGGAAAATTTAAGTTCATAAACCATTACATAGAGCTGAAAACCCCAAAAGTCAGCATTTCCTTCATGAAGAAAAGCTTATGAAGTTTATGAACACAAATACTTAGTCATGACCAAGAATTAAAAATTATCAATAAAAACACATGTATATGTACATGAGTGATCATGCCTCTAAACCCAAATTAATATCAGTCAATAAAAGAACACGCTCAGCTAATCCATATGTCTAAGCTGGGAACCATTTGGTTAGAAGATCATAATTTTGATTGACTAAATATGGTGTTACATTGATTTCTTTTTACAGGAAAATAGCTGGAACATTTAAATTTTCCTCCGAAATGCCCAAATGTAGGTGAATCTTCTTCAGAGAGTTTTGTTTTGAGGATGCATCGCTTTGGTTTTTAAAAACAAGTCAGCTGTATATTTACAAAACCCTTCTACACAGACACATGAAATGTTCATCACCTTTTATGTGTTTTGTATCATTGCAATAAGAAAGGCAGGACCACCCAAAAGATGCTCAAAATCTCAAGCTACTTGTTTCTGACAAGGCAATGTCACACTGGTGTAGCTGAAATTGAAACTGTGTCTGGAAGGAAAGTTCCCCTACAAAGTACAGATGAAAGCAGAAGGAACAGATCCAAAGTTCCCACACCTGCTGGGGGCTATGGTGCCACCCTCTGTGAGATGAGTGGCACAGGGCCAACAGTGTCACACTTCAGCTACCAGAGAAAAGGAGGTAATAACTAAAAAGAGTGTGTGGGATGGCAGGGAACAGAAACACCCCATTTGAGAACAATTTCATGCCTTGCCAATAAATGAGCATTTGTGAAAGAGATCAATACTGGTCACCAATATTATTTTTAACCTATACTGTGCATTATTAATATCAAATGTACCTGATAGATTGTATCAGACTTTCTACCCAGGCTGTATTAAAGGTGTGAGTTAAAAGGACACTGATTTTATGCAAAAAAGTCTCTTTGTTGGTAACAAACTCTTTCTGGGCTTTGCACAATAACATACATCCTAGAACCATAGAATCATAGAATGGTTTGGGTTGGAAGGTACCTTAAAGATCATCTACTTCCACCCCCACCACCACCATGGGCAGGGACACCTTCCACTAGGCCAGGTTCCTCAAAACCCATTTAACCTGGCTTTGAACACCTTCAGGGAGGGAGCATCTACAGCTTTTCTGGGCAACCTGTTCCTCACAGTAAAGAATTTTTTACATCTAATGTAAACCTACCTCCTTTCCCTTCAAAGACATTACCCCTTGTCCTATCACTAATGCCCTTCTAAAAAGCCCCTCTTTGACTTCCTTGTAGTGTCCTCTTCATGTATAGCAGGAAGGATATTCCTTAGAGCAGGAAGGCTGCTCTGAGGTCTCCTCAGCACCTTCTCTTCTCCAGGCTGAACAACCCCAACTCTCTCAGCCTGTTCTTATACAAGAGGTGTGCCAGACCTCTGATCATCTTCATGGCCCTCCTCTGGACTTGCTCCAGCATTCCATGTCCTGGACTGCCTTTGTCTTGCCCCAGAGACCACAGCCCTTGGCACAGAAATGAGGAATTCCCTTTTTCTGGTTCGAATTTTGTTTGGTATGTGAAACATCCACTGCACACTACTGAGATAGATGCCTAGTGTAGTGATTTCTTATATGTACATGTCTAAATACACTTTCTTATGAATGTCCCAAAGTCCTGGGCCTTTAGGAAAGATACCTGATATTTCTTATTGGCTTTTGGCTTTCAGATGTTACACCAAGAAGAAATTTACTCGCAGCATGTGGAAGAAAATCCCCAGTGTCTAAGACACTTCAGAACATCCCTTACATTTTGAATCACAGTATTATATTCCAGGGGTTTAATAATAAAAAAAATTATAAGAATGAATTTTTCAGTGTCACTTTTGAAATGTCTAAATGCCAAAATACAAAATATGAGTATATAGACACTGAAAGTTTATTTTAAGAAGGTATAAATATGCCAATGTGACGAATAATTTGTACCACAACAGAACTTCTTTAGGGAATCAATTCAATGAAAGGTGGAGTAAGTTTAGGGCTACATGCAACTGAAAACAGAATAGGTGAGTAAAACACCATAGCTGAGCATTCCTTAATTTTCACAGATTATAGACATTTTTGTAGAAAGAGCTCCATCAGCAAATTCTGCTCATATTGTGTCTTCTGCTGCAATTCCCATACCTCATAATACACAATACATATTTTTTTAACCCATTGCTGAGATAAAAAATACCCAGATGTGCAGGAAGACACTTGGTGAAGAGGTGGGATATACTTCAATGCATAGGAAGGATGGATGCTAGAGTGAATGAAGTGAATGATTTTATGCCTGAAGATTAGTGTTTATGGAGTGCTAAAGCAAGCAGAATGCAATAAAATGATGAGGCAGCTAACAGAGGAGTGCATTTTGCAATATACTGAAAACAAGAAAAGACAGTAGGAAATCAATGTAATAAACAGTATATTCTTTTGTTCTGAAGAAGAAATTATTTTTAAAAAATGCAACTTTCCTATATTCTATGAAAAAATAACAAAATGTAGGCTGTATTTTACATGCAACCTTAACTACACCATTTCTTGTTGAAATACCATATTTGAATAATGTTTTAAAAAGCAGATTAAAAAGCCATTACAGAAATTCCTGTGTATTTGCCTCCTTTCATTTTCCATTTTTATAATTTACACTCCTCTTCTTACATATATATGCTGGAAAACCAGCAGGGATACAGTACTGTTTCCTACTCATAGCAGTTAAAAATTTTGTTAGCCTGTAGAACCATTTCTTGAGAGTACAATAGAGCAAGTAACTACACACAAATATCTCAGTGAGAAATTGTGACAGATCATCCATTTCTGGTTTGGATATTTATTTTCAAAATAGAAAATATTAGGACATGCATGAATTGTTTTCCCTCAGAATAAAAGTCAGAGGAACTTTTTCAAAGAACGTTATGAGATCTGGAAGTGTGGAATATGTGTTCATGGTATTTGACATTCCATGTTTAAGTGATTGTCTAAATAACATTGAGTCAAAATTACTGGGAGTTGATCATGTAAAATAAAAGTGAAGTCTGGTGTGACAGTTTCTTTGAAAAGTATCACCAGTTGGGCAAACCTATCATCAGTTTACTTCAAGGATTTATTTTAAAATTCAAAAAGTTGTGTGTCAAAATCTAGATGAGTCTTATTTAATTATCATTTCTCAGAGCATATCACCTTTCATGGGAGATCAGATGAAGTGGATATTAATTTCTAGTTTCCTTTGGATTCTCTTTTTGACATATATATTTGATTTGAAGATCCATTAACTAAAAGTCTCTGGACTAATCCTTGCCTTATTTGGCATATAAAATGTACAGCCAAGTGTGAGATAATATGCCTGAAGGCATTGCTGTTCAGAAAAGGAAAATAATAATAATAATGATGCAAAAAGTAGACTGTTGAAAAATACAAAAATGAAATAGTACATTTCCACATTTTCAGGGAAATTTCTAATGTAGGAAATCTCAACTTAAGGGCAATCTGACTAGATATATGGACATTTTTGCACACATTTATATATTTCCTAACAGACACATATATTCAAAATTTTGAACTGGTGTCATTATATTCTCCCAACTTGCTCTTGTACTATATCATAAAATCATAGAGTGGCTTGTGTTGGAAGAACCTTAAAGATCACCTGGCTCTACCCACCATCATCACCATGGCCAGGGACACATTTTACTGGACAAGATTGCTCAGGGCCCCATCTGACCTGGCCTTGACTAGGATTGGGTATCCACAACTTCTCCAGATAACCTGTGCCCCACCACCATCACAGTAAAAAATTTCCTCCAAACATTTAATCTAAATACACTCTATTTCAGTTTGAAGTTTTCATGTAGAAATACCCGCTATTTCTACATGCCCTCATAAATAGTTTCTCTCCATCTTTCCTGTAGGCTCCCTTCAAGTACTGGAAGGCTGCAATTAGGTCACCCTGAAGCTTTCTCTTCTGCAGGGTGAACAACCCCAATGCTCTCAGCCTTTCCTCACAGAAGTGCTCCATCCCTCTCATCATGCTGGTGACCCTCCTCTGCACTCTCTCCAACAGGTCCATGTGCTGGGACCCCAGAGCTGATGCAGTGTTCCAGGTGGGCTCCCACCAGAGCAGAGCAGAGGGGCAGAATCCCCTCCCTGCCCTGCTGCCCACCCTGCTTTGGATGCAGCCCAGGACACGTTTGGCTCTCTGGGCTGTGAGTGCACATGGCTGGGTCGTGTCCAGCCTCTCCTCCACCAGCACCCCCCAAGTCCTTCTTGGCAGGGCTGCTCTCAGTCTGTTCATCCCCAACCTGTGCTGATACTGGGGGTTTCTCTGACCCAGGTACAGCACCTTACACTCAGTCTTGTGAAATAATCAGGTAGAAATACACTGAGAATGATGATACTTTGCTCTTTACAAAAGCTGGGTCTGTTCTACCTAGTGCTAAATCAGGTTTCTCCATGAGCAATGCAATGGGCACCAAGATCCTTTGGGGCATGGCACTGAATTAATATGTCATACTTTGGAAAATGAATGGAAGACATGAAAAACCTTGAATGTATTCTGACCCTAGAAATTCTTTAGGAAATGCAAGATGGTGAAATATTGTATATTTAGAAAAAAATTAATATCCCAGGAATAAATCCCATCTGTATTTGGGAGGACTTAGCAACATCTGAAGTGGTACAAGTGACACCTTTAAAAGGAAGGAAACCACTCCCACCCTCTGTCCTGTAAGGTGGTGAATAACAGGAGGTTCCAGAAGCTGCTCAGACATATCACTGACATTTTCCAGAGAGAGCAAAGAATCCAAAGGAAATCAGTTGGTAACTAAATTACACCTCATTCATATTCCATCTTATTGTACATAGCTGATTTCAAGCAATATCTTAAACACAATTCTTTAAATGTAAAGTTTTCAAACTTTCTTCACTTAACCTCATGTCAGGTACTTAATAGCTTAGAGTCCAGTGTATGTTGGGTAGCTGGAGTCCTTGTCCTGGCTGTACAGAAAAGCAAGCACCTGAAAAGCATAATCCAACTCACATAAAAATTTATATCAGTCTAATACCACGTGTTTTATCCAGCTGTAGAAATTCTGATAGACTTCATGGAAATCCTTCCATGTAATCTCTTTTTACTAGATCCTATGCATGGTAGATAGACAACTAAATCTGCCACTGTTGAGTTGACTGGACCTACTCACTTTATTAAATTCATTTACAAACTTAAATATTGTTTGTGCTGTGGTTTATCAGAGTGCCATAGATAAGAAAATACATGGTTTAGAAGCAGAAGTCATAATTCAGTTCTAGTAATTAATATCTTCTTCTATATCTAGTTCACTAGGTTAATGTGTCCTCACCTCAATATATGGACATGGAACTGAATAAATCTTTTGCAGACATCCTATAACACTGAATGGAAATGCTCTTGAGGTCAATGAGTAAATATGAAACCAAATTAATTTGGTTCAGCAATTCTAAGGTGCATCATATTTTTCATTGTCCTGCAAATACTAGTTTGTGAAAAATCAGGACATTTTCTCCTTCATAAATATAAAACATAGCCATGCTAACCAGAAGATTTAGAAGTAGATTTCTAATTGTGTAATATGGTGGCTTGCTCTTATTACCTCACTTTATTATAACACCTAACTTCACCAAAGTGTATTTCAATCCCCTCAGTGCCTTAGGGTATAGGACATATATTCTATAAAGAGGTATTTGCATGATTCCACAAGCGTGTATCAAAGTTCTGACAGTGCACTGAAAATAATTAAAATGCATTTGAAAGGTCTGGCCCTGGGCATTAGCTCCCTTTTTATAACATGCATCTTGCTGCAAAATGCAAAATCTCTGGTTTTCCAGACCACCCTATTGGAAGGATAGTGAGCACAAGTGTTACCAACCTCCACCAAATAATGCTCTTAACGGGATTTTTGAGGTGTGGTAACTAGATTTTTTTTTAACAAGCTATCATATTTTTTACAAAATTAATTACTTGAATGATAAATATTCCATCATAATAATTACTTAAGCTAAGTAATAATCATAATAATCATCATAATAATTACTTAAGACAAGTATTTTGCCCTTCAGTTGGACTACTGTAGTCCATGAAATGTTAAAACTTTATTTATATAAAAATATAAAATTATGCTTATATTTGGTGTGAATGGGAAGAGATTCTATAACAATATTTTGGTCCAGTAAACAAGCATGGTTTTGAGGGTTTTTTTTCGCTTCCCATTTTGATTAATAACAATAATTTCCATTTACTAAATTATCTTCTGTATTACAATATTCACAATTTTCTGACTGTTCTTCTGTAAGAACATTAAACTGTATTTTCAGCTCTAATTACCAGTACTTCTCCATTCTCATTGCTCTTTGCACATCTGTCATTGAATTTATGTGCTATTGTTGTCTTTTTCCTCTCTCAGCATCCACATTTTTGTACACCCAAAAGAAACAATTGATATTGTATTATGGTTGTTTTTCCTGGAGAGAAATGTGCCTGCAAATGAGTCTATTGACTGCTTCACTTTCAGGCAAGTTATCTTATAAAAAATTATGTGTGAGAACTGGTGCATTCATTACGGCTGACCTGCTGGGATATCAGCAATGTGGTTGTGCAGGTTTTTTGCTTATTTTAAGCTCTGTATAAGGCTGGCAACATATTTTGTTTATATTATTGATAATAAGCAGTATTTGTCTGGCATCCTTCCAAGAGAAGCACACTGACATAAGTTTATTTTATATCTCAGAACATATGCTATGGGTTTTTTATACTCTTTCTTCAATATAATTTCAGGAGATCATTGCATCACACACACAGAATTTGCAAGTTTGAAAAGATGATGA
Source organism: Notiomystis cincta (assembly GCA_013398075.1). NCBI lineage: Eukaryota > Metazoa > Chordata > Aves > Passeriformes > Notiomystidae > Notiomystis > Notiomystis cincta. The sequence continues at coordinate 49,586 of VZRX01001263.1, forward strand.
TAAGAGAAAATTTCCAATGCCTTCTCATTCAATTACTGCTAATTGTTGTTATATTCTGCTTGTCTATGAGAAGCCTTGGTACCACAGTGAGAGAAAAAAGCCAATTTCATACCTGCAACACATTTGTGAAATGCAGAAACATTTAAAAATAAATAAGAAGAGATTTGGTACTGCGTATGGGGGAAGCATTTTGTGTGCAAGATAATTTTGTTTGGGCATTAACCAGGCAAGTCAGGACCTTGTGGGTTTATGCCTTACAGAGCATATCAGTGACTGAGGCACCTGCCTCCCAGTAGCACTTATCTTGAAGGTGATGTATTCTCATCTTCCCCCTTCATAGCTCTGAAAATGAACCCCTCAGTTCAGTGGGATCAGATGGTAATAAATTCACATAATTACATACTTGTTAAGGAGGTTAAGGTTATTTTGTTTGGATAACGTGACTATAATTTATTTTGTCTGTAAGGTTTGAGTTTAAACAATATTAATGGTTAGTTAATGGCCTAATGAGTCAGCTACAAGCCATTTAGGCATGCAATGAACCTTTGCTTTTCAGTGACTCCTCTAATGAAAGATCTATATGAGCACCTGTCTACTGTCACAATAGAGATAGCAAGAGAGTCATCTAATCGATTGTGATGGTAAATCAATTGATCTGTAACCCTGTTTTCATACAGTGAAAAAGATATGGAGGAAACATTTTACTGTTCCCTTATTTCCAGCTGAATATCTATAAATAAAAGAGACAGTTCCCTATTTGAAAATATTCCCTTTATAACTGTGATTCAAAAGCAAGGAGAATCTGATTGATGTCCTATTTTATAGATGTGTCGGTTACTTTTGTCATTTCAGGAGATTTAAGGTTCTTAGAAATTAAATATATGATGCAGAACATCAGAGAGGCTTGCACTTCACTGTCATATGTAAGGTTAAGGATTAAGATAAAGCTGATGTGTGCTCTACTTGTTCCTACCTCTGAACAACATCCAAAAAATGCAGCAGGATGATTTAGAAAGAAATTTGGAAATGCCGTTTATAAAGAAAAAGTCTTTGAACCTTCTTTTAAATAGAAACTGTGTTAAGGAATGCTTTAAGACAGCAGTCTATGATATTGATGCTTCTTTTATAGCCTGTTTCATGCTGTCCTGTGAGTTTCATTACATATTTTTCTTTTTCAATTTTGTCCTTAGAACACACAGATTTTTTCTATCCCTGTTATAATCGTGAACTACCAAAACACCAGCTATCATGAAGGTATGTGTTGATTCTTTCTAAGCACCTAATAGGATTTTATCCCCCTTTTTTTTTAACTAACTTCTTATTTTGGTTGCCTGATTTTTCTCCCATCTTCATATACGTCAAGAAAAAGGACAGCTTTCAGAAATATTGGTCAATCTCTTCCTTTCCCCTTCAGAAAAAGCAGAAATCTTTATTTAAGGCACTGCAGAAGGGGTTCAAAACAGCAATAATCTTAAGCAATGCTTTAAAATTTGAGGCTTTCATCTTGTAAGCAATTCAGTTCAACGATTTTTGCTACTGTGGTTGACACAAAGTAGTGTATTCTATTGCTGCTGCATGCAACCTTGCAGCATGGGAGCTGCTGCCACTCCTTTTGTTCCACTGTCACTGTGCCTCTTCCTTGGAAGGTTCACTATGATGCCATATTGAAAGCATCTGATAAGAAGGGAGCCAAATTCAGCTCCCCTTTCCTCACAGCTAGGAATCCTCACTGTGTTAAACAGCTGACATTTGACTGGGGGCTGTCACATGCAGGATAGATGGGCAGGGGATAAACGTTTGCTGAGTGCACAGGGTGGCACAAGACGCTGGTGAGAGTTTGTGACCCGGGGCAATGTCTGTGCTACAGAAGGTGTCCAACTGCCCAGCTGACACAGAGCTGCTCTGTGCACACACACAAACTGCTCTTACCATGCAAAACTGTGCTCAACTTGCCTGCTAGGAATGGGCCCCTATCCACACCAGCTGCCGAGGTGGGAACTATCTGGGAAAAATGGTACTTGGCCCAGGCAAGAGCTCTTCTGGGACCACTTCAGTGACTCAACAGTATGAACAATGCTCCTTGACTCTGTTCAATTTGGTGAGGGTTGGCAGAGCCTGAATACTTAATATCAGACACCTCACATCACTTTTATAAATGCTTTTAATAGTCAGATTTCCAAAGCATTGCACCACATACTCAAAAAGCAATCCTTCTTTCAGATGTCTAGGCATGCCAAACTATATTCTCCTCACCTGCAAATGAATATCTTGTCTGACCATGTAACTGTTCACTGACAACCCACAGTAACAGCCTGATCTGGCAGAACACAGCTTATAGATCTGATACCTCATGCAAAAACTTCTGATGCCTCTGTCCCCTCTGTTTCAAATCACAGTATGGAGATATTCATCAGTCTCTCTGACAATAAAAGTACTGTATCATCATTTGAATGGCTAGAAAAGAGATTTAATATCCAAAACCAAATTCAAGTTAGTAGCTGCTGCAGGGAAGGATCAGTATGGATTATTTTGATTGTTTGTCTGCCAGTTGAACTGAATACAGCCTGGAGATGATGACTACATGAGTACCAGCTTGGTAACAGAAAGCCAAGTACCTCAACCCACAGAACTATCACCCAAGGTTATTGCTTTAACATTTCTGCTGATAGCAGTCATTGCTATAGATCACACAAACAGATGTACATTCCCTCTTCACATATTTGCTCCCCTATACTATGTGATAGGAAAGAATGAGCCCAAACCTATTCTTAGATGAAAGCAGTGGAAAACAACCAAAACTCTTCCCCTAATTTTTTTTCCCTAAAACCTCTCTACTGTTCTGCTGAGGCTAAAAAAATTTATGTCAGACTATTTGGTATAACATCCAGCACAGCATACTTCAAGATTTATAGTTCCCTTTCCTTGGCTTTTAAAATGTTCTTTAGCTGTTTTCCATATGGTCTTATCTCCCACATAGGATAAATTTGAATAGTATGATAAATTATATCCACTGATGTATTGTGGAAAATGTTTCTTCATGCATGAAAAGGTCACTTTTTAATCAGGGAAAACACAGGCACAAGTAATCTTTTTTTTTCAAAGGCACCATCTATTTCCTACTGATAATGTAGAACTTGAAGAGGACTAGTGCCTGTATTTTAGGTTCAAATTTAGGCAGTAAGGCTACACATTTAATCTCCATTATTAGCCTAGGGCCAGACCCTTAGGGTCAAATCTGAACTCAAGGCTCAGCTGCCTAAGCATAGACATTCTACTGCATTTCATTTCCAAGACACAGAATTTGTAGATAAATCCACTGAATAAAGCTACAGAACTATACAGACCTGGGATTTCTCCAGTTACATTCAGTACTCACCTAAAATGAGATAAGTGTGTCCACATGTGAGACAGCCATGAATCACTGAAGATCAGAAGTGCATGTCAGGAGCCTGGCATTCCCTCTGCAGCCCTAGAGGATATGGATGCCTTACCATGGATCATATCTTCTGGTCCCATCTGAAAATCTTGGACTACACATGGCAGGACATCTGCATGAAGTGTAATGATGAAAACAAATAATAGGGGCAGAATTCAGATATGATACAAACATCTGGTGACACGCTAGACACCATATGATTATGAGACTTTAGATATCCTAGTTAGTCTCAAACTGCTGTCCCAGAAGGACATGGGTCTCCCATGGGACCTACACCACATCCCTGAACTGATTCATATGTAATGACCTGTTCAGATATAGGAATTTAGGGCTTTTACCTACACATGTGCTTTCCAGGATAATTGAGATGTTCTAGGGCAGATGTATGAGATTTAGTGATCTGATATAAAATCATGATCTCTGAAGAGATTTGGCATTTAAACATTAGTGTTTTCAGGACATTCACTTACTTCAGTAGGAGGCTGGGGTTAAAGAACCCTTAATGGGTCTTGGTTACAGTGGTTCTCCCTGTAATAATCCATGTTTGAACTAATACATTAAATGAAGTGAGCCTTGCAGTGGCCTTTATATCACATGAGGCCCTGCAGCTACAGGTACAATCCACAGTAAACAGTAAAATATTTCCTTCCTTTTCCACAAATGTAGATAATTCTGGGACAGTGACTATTTTGATGCTTAAGCCAATAGGACATCAGTTTCTGAATAGAAATATTATCTTCTAAATGCCATTATAAAAAAATTTACATTGATGTTTATTGCTCTTCACATATTTCATTTAAAAAACTATGGGCTTGGCTATCATAAATATCAGTCAATATATTTATCTTTTCTGAAGTCATCAGTCAAGCACCTTATGAATATTCCACCTATTGTCACATAAAATATGTACTGCATCCTCAGAAAACCAATCTTTGGAACTGGCAGAGCAAACACCAGTGAAAAGTGAAAACACCTGACTAGAAATGCCTTTCTGTGTCCTTTCAGCTCTTACAAGGATGGTTGGCACAAAAAAACCAAAAAAACAAAGGACATCCTGTTTCTTGGTACATTCCAAGTTCAGTTATATTTATGTGTAACTATATGAATAGAGAAAGTTATTTACAGATGTATCTGTATGAGTAGACAAAGCCTTCTTTGATGTTAATACAACATCAATTTATCCCTCAGAAGGATAAAAATAGCTTTAATCCATAAATGTTAACAGGTTTTCCTTATATTTAATGGTTCTATGAATTTAGTCTTTTGCATTTAAAGTTTTCTAGCCAATTAACTTAGCCAATGAAGTTTCTAGCGATATCAGAAAAGACTAGGCTTAACTAATTCACCAGCCTTTTTTATAAAAGTGTAGTTCAAAAAACTGATCCAATTATCCCCCCTCATGGATCTCTCCCTCACCTTTTTCTCCCCCCAGTGCTCCACTTCATCCTTTTGTTTTTGAGGAAAGGGCAATGACATGTAAGAAGAAATAGTAGCTCATCTGTTATTGATGAAGAAGCAGTACGTAAAGATAACCTGTGATCTCCCAGAAGACCACACTGAAGTCAGATGGCACTCTCTGATTTGTATTCTCATTTCAGACTTATCCTCAAGGAGTCAGGACTTCATCTCACAGAGAAAAGTTTTTCATATTTATTAAGTTTTAGTCAAGTTGTTCTATACCTTTTTGCTCAGAATTTCACGGTCGTCTGCCAGCAGAGACCTCCTTTTGTAGGACAAAACTGTTTTACCTCTTTGAAAAGAGATGTTAATTGGAAATATCACTAAGACATTAGAGAAACAAAACCCATCAGTTCAGTCTCACTAGTTAAATCAGTGTGGCTTTTGTCAGGGCAGTGGGTTGACCTTGGCTATGTTCCAGGTGCCCACTAAGCTGCTCTACCACTCCCCTTCCTCAAGAGGACAGGGGAGGCAGAAGAAATGACAAGAAGCCTGTGGGTTGAGATAAGGAAGGAGATCACTCAGCAATTATCATAACAAGCACAACAGACTGAGCATGGGGAAATTAATTTAATTTATTGCAAATCAAATCAGAGTAGCGTAATGAGAAATAAGAAAAAAGTAAAATAATTTCACCCCACCCTCCATCATTTCCAGGCTGAGCTTCACTCCTGACTCCTTTGCTTCCTTCTCCTGAGCAGCACAGAGTGGTGGGGAGTGGAGGCTGCAGTCAGTTCATTATGTGTTCACTCTGTCACTTTTTCTTCCTCACACTCTTGCTCTGCTCCAGCATGAGGTCCCACGCATGGGACACAGTCTTCCACTAACCTTTCTGATGTGAATCCTTCCCATGAGCCACAGTTCTTTCAGAACTGATCCATCATGGGGATCAGTCCTTCAGGAACACATTGTTCCAGTTTAGTTCCCCCTCTGGATAACAGGTCTTGCCATCAAAGCTACTCCAGTGTGGGCTCCACTTCACAGGCTGCAGTTCCTGCCAGGAACCTGCTCTGGTATGGGCCCTCCCACAGGCTGCAGCTTCTTTCAGGGCACATCCACATGCTCCCACGTGAAGTCCTCCATGGGCTGCAGGTGGATTCCTGCTTCACCATGGTCCTCCCCATGGGCTGTAGGGGAATCTCTGCTCCAGTCTAGGGGAATCTCTGCTCCAGTCCCTGGAGCACTGTCTCCTTCTGCACATTGGTGTGTTTCTCTCACATATTCTCACTCTTCCATTTGCTATTGTGCAGCACTTTTTGACTCTCTTAAATATGGCCTCACAGAGGAGCTGGTTTACACACCACCAAAATAAGGCCCAACCCTAGGATCCCATTTAATTAATGTAAGGTCCAAGTGAAGGTTTCCAAGTCTTCTTCTATTAATCTCAGATTATAGCTCAAGCAGGATGCCTCTGCAAAGGAATTCCTTCCCCAATGATATCCATACCACACATCAGGCAATGGGTGTTCTATCCCCTAATTCTGGCTGGTGGTCTCTTGGTTTCTGACTGGTTTGCACTGTCACTGGGCTGAAGTTATCTCATTCTCTTGGGTATGTTTCCTTGGCCCTTATTGTCATTCTACTTGTGTGCCAGATGCAGATGGCTATGTGACTTTAGATCCAACTGTTAGGGTAGTAATGGTAAATGAGAATACTCAGACAGAAGAATACAGTTAATCAAATTTCTCTATATGAGTACTCCCTTCTATGTTTTTTGAGGGACTCCTGTCCATATATAGATGTGATTTTTATCAGGACTCTTCAATATTTTGTACAGATTTCCTAAACATATTGCATTTTTGAGAATAGGTCTCAGAGAATGTGTTTGTCAATGCGTGGTTGAGCCCATTTTGGCAATAGTTTTGCCCACAGTTTTTGATGAAATGCATAAGAGTACCAAAACACCTATACAAAGAAGAATTCATGTCTGAATCAGGGTAACCATTTCTATTTTAAGATATAGAAGATCATCTTAATCCAATAATAAAAATTAAAATGACTTGTGGCTAACTCTTCTGCACTGGGCAGTTGGTGCCACCTGCATGCCCAGCACCAGTCTGTGTATCTGGCTGTGCCTTTTCTGGTTATAATTTCCCAGCTCCAGTATCAATGATGTTTTCTCAGTGACCTTTTATAGCAGGATAACCAGTTTTGATCTCTGAGGTAGGATTGACAGAGTACTACAGGTCAATGGTGGTCAATCTAACTGATTTTTCTCAGGAAGTCATTTAATGTGGAAGAGGTAGATCCAGTTATACTTTTCTGCAACCTTTACAGCAATACCATAAGTTTATAACACAGGATACAAACTCTCCCATTTAACATTCAGCTCTGTTTTGTGAGAGTGGACTTTTATCAATATTGCAAATCCAGATTGGATTGCATTCCAGCTGCTAGTGGTTGAAACAATCTGACTTGTGCTGTATTTTCTTGTAGGTCTTTTTGTATCACAAATACAACTTCGGTAATTCATCCATCTCCATCTAAGATGCTGGTCCCAATGAGGACAAAGTTCTTAGGAATAGCTAAAGTGCCTGCCTGCCAAACACTCTGCTGGTGACAATCCTAGAGTTTAGTGGAGGGTATTTCTAATATTCCATAGCACTATTTCTAAAACTTCAGGTCATTTCAAGCCTACCTGACTACAAGTTAAGGCTTTTTTATTTTTGAGAGTCCTACTCATTCTTTTTGCAAATCCTGAGGACTGTGGATGATGTGAAATGTTTAGCTGTCACTGTATTCCTAAATTTTTATAGATATTGTTTAACATTCCTGTTGAAAAAGGAGAACCTCTATCTGATTCTATGGTTTCAGGTATTCCTCACCTGTGAATGGTTTCCTGTACATGGTCTTTGGCAATCCTATCCAGTAATGAACAACGATCCCTTCAGAGAGACTGTTAAAAAATGTGATTTGGTTTTTAACCTGTGTACCAAAGCATGATATTCAAAATCCTATTCATACATATGTGTATCTTCTAGGTAGCTTAGGTATCACAGTTACCACTGTTACAGCTTGCTGGCACCCAGCCTCCCCCAAGGAACACTTACTAAACTCCTGCCATTAATACACACTAGTTTTGGAAATATGAAATGTAAGAAGGATATTTGCTATCTTTTATAATATCTTATTTGGTCACCCTTTCTAATAATGCTTTGGATAATGCACTTGTTGTGCAGAAGTATGGACTTTGGCCTCATTGCTTAGGAGGTGAACTTATCCATATTTCCTGAAAAAAGAGGTAAATATCAGCAAGTGCCAAAGAACTGTGTCAGACTAAAGAAGCTATATATAACTATCTTTACATTCTGTTACTGTCTTGAACCTAATTTCTTGCTTTGTAAAAGTGAGATTTTAGGAACCTGTAATGGCGAGCAGATTTTAAAAGTACAAACAAGGTCTGGGTGCATTTAGAGATGCAAAACTCCAGAACAAATCGCCTAAAAGCAGTGAAGTTATGAAAATCCATACCTGAAAAAAGCTCTTAAGCAGAGAAATATTCTGCAGGCATGAGGGAAAAAAAAAAAGAATAAGAAAACAAAATCCAAACAAAAAACCAGAAACCTTTCATTACATTCACTAACAATAACACTGTAGTGTCTATCTGCATGGTTGGTTGGTGACAGTGTCACTAGGCTGAGACTTTCCATAAAACTCAAAGGAATTTTAAGCAGTCAAAACACGCTAAAGGGTTTTTTCTTACTCTGTGTATATCTAGATTTCTTGTTGAAGTCAATAAAATTGTCTCACTGTCTCTATTTCTTCAATGTTATATATTGTTTTGAGTAACTACATACTATCAATAAAAATATCTTAATAAATATAAAAAAAAAATCAATAAAAAGTATCTTAAAACATAGATAACTATGAAAAACTTTTAAATATTGAGATAACCAAAAGGATGGGTATACCATTCACAGGAAAGCGAATGATTAAACAGCTATTTGTTCTTTACACAGCCTCTTATCTAACAAATTTGAAATTTTGTTTTAATATCAATAATTCCCTTAAAAAGACACTTGTCAGGGAATATTGTAGAGAGCTTCTAAGATGTATTTTTAATTTGAAACTACGAGTATTTGTGCCAACACTAATTCTAAAAGTTCAGTTCAGTTCATCAGCTCAAAGAAAGATATTTCCATGTGGGTCCAATCAACATGACTTACTTTTTTAATTTCACATATCAGCTACCTGAAGCAATGAACTAAACTGAGTGGTCCTCTGCTGTCCTTAGGCTGTAAAATGTTGAGAGCAGAAAGCATTACTCTAATTATTTCAACAAAAACCAAATTACTGACACTAGGAACCTTCTGTGGAGCTGAATAGAAGCAGAAGTTAATAAGAGTACTGAGACCAGCATAGTCAAAACTTACCATAACAAAAAAATTGGATGAAGCCCTATAGTTCACCTGTTCTGGGAGACATAAAGGCACTGAAATTACTGTTGACCCATTTTAGGTTTGTCTATATGAATACCCCACATCAATAAAGAAATTAATATGGGGGGGTTGGGTTTTAACTGCTGATACAAACATCTACTGGAGATGTTTTCTCACTCACTTTCTCCCTCACTGGACATTTGCTGTTCCTTTTGAGGCAGCCAGTTGTCATCCATCCAGAGTTCCAGTCAGAAACACTTCTGATGTTCCTTTAAACTGTTTGTAAGACATTTATACATCATGGCTTGTCTGATGTTACATCAGGCTAGTAGGTATGCTTATAGGATCAGTAAGGTGTCTCACAATGGATTCACATTGCTGGCAGCTGTTGATTGATTAGAAAACTTGCAAGGACCATAATTAAGTGAAGAACTAGGATTCCACATACAGAAAAAGTCTTGGAAATTTATAGTACGCCTTCAGATATCCATCATGGGATGACTCACTGTGTATAGCAAGTAATAGCAGAAGGAATACTGGAAAAGTAAGCCTTAAAAATCATTTTGTATCTTCTTTATAGCAAATTGATTCTTCGTGGGTTTTAGAACCAAGCGCGCACACACACACACACACACACACACACACACACACACACACACACACACACACACACACACACACACACACACACACACACACACACACACACACACACACACACACACACACACACACACACACACACACACACACACACACACACACACACACACACACACACACACACACACACACACACACACACACACACACACACACACACACACACACACACACACACACACACACACACACACACACACACACACACACACACACACACACACACACACACACACACACACACACACACACACACACACACACACACACACACACACACACACACACACACACACACACACACACACACACACACACACACACACACACACACACACACACACACACACACACACACACACACACACACACACACACACACACACACACACACACACACACACACACACACACACACACACACACACACACACACACACACACACACACACACACACACACACACACACACACACACACACACACACACACACACACACACACACACACACACACACACACACACACACACACACACAAAAACCAACCAAAAATCAAACCAATAAAAAAACCAAAACCACAGAAAAATTCTAAATAGGTCATCCCTGAGTTGTTCAAAATTCTTGGAGATGAAAGGTGTGAAGAAAAAGCTTGAAAGTTTGAAGTAGTAACAGAATTTGCTAGAGTGGCTTTAGAGTAGCACCCTTTTAAAATTTATAATGTTACTGTCATTCACTAAAGTAAATATCAAGAGAGAGAGTGGTCCTTCAAATATGTTAAACCTAGTTAAATAATTAGATTTCTAGTTGTTTATCTTATTGGTTTTCTCAGCCTAAAAATTGGGCCTGGCAGAGTTGGTCAAACTGTTTCTTCATTGAAGTGAAAATGAGATCACAGTATAGTCAAATAAAAAGTAAACTGTACAAAACCCTTTGGTAAAACCCTTTGTATCATGCTTATCTGTTGAAATTTAGTTTTAATACTTCTGTTACATTTCATTACTGGAGCATTTTCAGTTAATTGTAGTGATTATCCCATCACTCTTTCTTGAGGCAAATACACATCAACATCCTGATGAGTATACTCTGCAAGTGGGGCTTTGTCACCTTTAAAAGATATGCTGTTGTTGGATTGTGCCCCTCACCATTTAACTCACTGTAGCAAAACAGGTACAGGTTGCATACAGTTCTTATAAAGAGGCAGTGGAATATTGCAATCTTGTTTTCAAGACCTTAGACTGCATGGGATTCACTGGACCAAATGTCAAGACTGGAAATTTTTGTCCCCCCAGGCTCCTGTTACAGTCACTGGAGAGAAATCATAACTTCTCAAGCAGATCCTTCCTAAAGCAGATATCTAAAACAGATGGGATGAATTGCCTCTAGGAGTGGCTATTGCTTTCCACTGACTGTAAAGGCACCCCAGGTGACAAGTTCAGAAGTAGATGGTTAATGTTAGGAGGTATCAATCCCAATATACTTGCAGAGAATTGTCATGTGTGAAATGCAGACTAGTTTGTAATGTGATTTTGTATGCACTTCTAGGTGAAGGAAAAACATAATGGAACAAAAAACCAAACATCAGGCATGAAATTTTGAGAAAGTTAGTATGTCACTTTGAATTTGGGATAAAGAGCTGAAATATTTAAAATTTCTTTTGGTGCTTATGTTGTGTATGGATGTAATATATTTAAACATCTTTATGAACAATCTGTTGGAGACACACCTGCCAATGTCATTTCTGCACATAAAATTGATAATTTTAGCTGTAGATTTCTAAATTATATTTAAGTTCCTTTCTCTAGTTTTTCTTAGAGTGAACCAAGCCATAGGAAATACTACCTTTAGGCACTAATGAAGAATATAAAATATGTTAATCTGGTGGTAGAGGTGTGTGTAGTTTGGGAACTGCAATTAGACTGCAGGAAATCTTAATGGGAAGCGGATTGTCAGAAAAGCTAATGCTGAAATAATTTATTTGAGTCAGCAGGTTGATAATATTTTTTGATTTTCAGGAAAGGGAAAGCAGTAATGAAATCATGTGGGTTCAAGTGTTGTCAGAACTGGTAGTACTGTGCTATTTTATCCGAAGGTATTGCAGTTACAAGGGAGAAAAATAGTTAAAATTTAAGAGACCAACTCCCACAGAATTTAACTGCTGGCAACAAGCTGATCTTGGCAAGTAATTTAATAAAGTTGCCTGGTGCCCAAAGAAACTAACTGCAGTTAAAAACTGGCTAAGCAGATTCACTTCAGAAAAGATCTCTCTCAAAGCAGTGGTATTTAGGGAAACACAAGTGGATTGTACCTGTGCTATTGCCAAAAATGTATAGCCAGACAGCATCATGATGGTCAATATTTACACAGGTACAGGTCTTCAAAGGCACATGCCTAGAAATGATCTAACAATCCTGATTGATTGATGCTCTGATCCCCAGTCCCTGAAGTGCTGCTTCTGGAAATGATATACAAATACCGTGGTCTGTGTGAGCTCAAAGTGCCGGCAGGTAAGCCAGGTACAGTATTTTGGGAATATATACAAGCACCAGCTGCTACTTGCTATCTATTCTTTAAACCATCTGGTTTGGAGCATACACTACTGAGCACAAAATTCAGGTTATTCCTTTTTCAATTCTGCCATCTAATGACTGCCTTCAGACAATGCTTTCCACTGCTGCTGCATGCTGGTTTTTAACTGAACCAGACTTTCTGCTGTCTGGCATATATTTCTACTCCATCTCAGGTTCTGCAGCAGGGATTGTTGTGCTCCCATAAGAGATATAACACACTGCAAAAATGTAATTCTTCCTGTGGCTTCTTTACTCCAGAAAGTGAAGTAGGTAGGTTCCCTGCAGTGCTGTGTGACTGCAGCTCAGAGGAGATGCTGCTATGAGTCAGGACCACCTGGTAAGTAAAAATCCAAAAAACTTCAAAGACCCTCCAATGCCAAAACCCCAGGAGGAGACTCCCTCTGGACCTACTATGGCTTTGAAGGCAGACCCCCCCTTTAATCCTCACCCCTTCCTTATTGGAAAGCTGAAGGAATACCTCCCACTGTGCCTCAGGCTGATTAAAAAAATACACAGGGAAAAAACGAAGTGATTATTTGTACTCACAAAGAAACTACATGAAATGCGCTCGATTATCCCAAATGTTTTATTTTTTCATTATGTATATATTTAAACATACATTTATCTCACACCAAAATGTACATTTTAATGCACCAAGCATTTTTTTTAATGGGATGCTTGCAGACAGAATGTGATGTGCTGATGGACTTACAGTAATAAAATATGGTCACTCGGCTGCAAAATACCGTCCTTCACTTCCCATACTCTCTCTTTTCACAGCTGCAGACTTCTGAGGAAGGAAATGCTTAAATATGTTGGAAGTAGAAAAAATCAGTTCATGTAGGAGTTTTTCTAAGGAGACAAGTAAATATCTTTTTTATTTTTTTTAATTAGGATATAGAACACTATGCTCAATTAAATTTTATTCCTGCTTGAAGGACTCACCGCAAAAATGAGTTTTATATATTTGTGTAGTTGGTTACAGTTAGCGTCATAGGATTTTTAAGAGGAAAGAAAAGAAGACAAAACCCATGTGAGAGATTTTCTATTAAAATAAACATTAGAATCAGGCATTATTTGATGAATTATTTTTTTTAATTATGTTTTCCAACAGGCGTTATTCCTCTCATGAAAGCTAAACATTGTGAAAACATTGTGAGAGGGTAAAATATTAGGCAATGGAGTAATATTTTTTCATATTTACTCACAAATTCTGACCTTTACTGTAAAAATAAACCACTTATTAGAGAAGCAGCAGCCTCTGACTGAGGTAGTACAGTGTTTCATGTGTCCCAACCTACCAGCCCAATAGAGCTTCTCAAATCAGAAGCCCCTTAAAAGACTCAAAAGACCTGGAAATCTCCTATATGAGCATTAGAAAGTATGTAAAAGGAGATAATCTCTAGCACAGCCACTAGAATGTTAATTTGGGGGGTGTCCAAAGAGCAAATGCACTGTCTGAGCTCACCAGACTTGGTGTGCACACCTGGAGGTGCAGTTGATCAAATAGAACAAGCAGAAAGTGAGACACTCTTTTCCAAATGGTATCAGAATTGGTGGAAGTGGAAATCCAAAGAGGGTTGATAGCACCTCAGTCTTTATTGTGTCACTTCTGAAATATGTATGGTGCCAGCAAAGCAAGGCCTTCTACTAAAACACCACCTCCCTCTGTTTCATATGCCTCAATGCAAAATAGAGTCCTAAAATTCACTGTTTCCTGAGCTAGAAGGAAAAATCTACATGCCAAGAGGTAAGATAAAGCAATACTGAGAAAAATGACAGGTCTTCAGTGAAAAGAAAAACGGTGAAAGCAAATTTGACTTACTTCTCATCTCAGACCATTTAGCAGATATAGCATTAGTTTGTTGGCAGGAAATTCAGGATTTCCATGAACCCTACAAAGAAGCACATTTGACATGTTCAGTGGCTATATCTGACCAATATGTTTTTCATGTACCTACTAAGCTGACATCAAGTGTGATTATCATACATGATCAGGCCAAATTTAAATAAGTTAACTAAATTTCAGTAGTTCAGCCAATGAACACTCCTGATGTGGTAATATCTGCTATATTTCTTTACCTCAGGTGAAAAATTAAAAAGGAGGGGAAAAAAGAGAAGAAAATAAATTTATGCTTCACCAAAAAATAACAGAGCTCCCTGAGCTGCCCCTGATAGATTATTACCTAGTAAATGCACATCATGGATCTTTTCCAGAGCCAAGTCCCAGCCCAGCAGCTGCCTCTGTGACCCATAGTTCAAGTGCTCATAGCCTAAAACTGTATTCACCACGTGTTTACCCATTGATTGCTGGAACAAAACCCCTCCTTTGCTCCTGGTCCTTGTAGGGAAAAGAGCAGGGGAGACTGGGTAGCAATGGCTGCTCCTAATCACAGATGATTCATCAGTGCTTATGAAAGAAATCAAACAATATCCAAGCAAGGCCAGGAAAAAATTAGAGTAATAAAGGACTTGACCAGGCCAGTAAGTTAGAGAAATAGACAAATCTGTTGTCAACGATTTTTTTGTGTCTTGTATATTTTTTCCATACCTGTAACTGCAGTGACTGTTCTGGTTTACAATTAATGCAGAAATAACACAGCAGAAAGCCTTGCAGATTTATCCCACTCTGGCTGCAGGTCCACACCAGAGTTTGATAATGACAAAACCAAGGCTTCCAGTGTCAATGGCTGATACTTTTATATCCCTTCAGCTTTGCTGACCCAGCTGATTTGTGGTGTATTTTAACAGCAGCTCTAGCTGTAATTCAGCTTAAAAAGAACACCTCTCCATGAAGTGATTTTTAACTGTAGAGTAGGTGGAATGCATGCACTCTAGCAATTTAGAATGTGGTATTACACCTTATTTCAATAGTGACTCATTTAATCTAGTAGGCTAATAGTGGTTTGCATCAACCTTTCCCCCTTTATCAGTTCACTGCCTAATTTTGCAGCCCTACCCACAGATGATATTTTACTTTCTTAGCTACACTGGTAATTGTTTCATATTATATAAGGGACATTCATGGAAGATTTAAATTCAATGTAGACTCAGGGAATAAATGAAAACAGGAAAATATGTCATACATATAGCTAAATCCATGAAAGTGTAATTTTTCAAATGATATCTAAGTAGAAATAAAGTTTATCCTTTTTTTTTTTTTAGCTGAAATTCCAAGGTTGTTTTTCTTGGTTTTTTTTTATTTTTCAAAATAAAAATGCAGTCTTCTTTTCCTTTAGAAACATTGTAAGTTTTTTTTCATTTCTGGTTTTGACAGGATTGGAAAAGCTATCAGCTGAAATACTAAATAGATTGTATGAAAATATAATATTACACTCCATGATAGAATATGAAAAACAGATTAAAGTGAATTATGAAGCTGAAAGAATTTTTCATTCTTTGAATGAAATATCTAACAAAGAATAAGGTAAATATTTTTACACTATTGCAACAAAATGAGAGGGAACATAATCCATTTATTCTTTACCCTTTAGAAATGTCATCAAAAGACATTTTTTTCTGTAATATTTCCACAAAAAAAGTATGCTATGGATGAGGGGAGGGGGGTAGGGGAGGGAGGAGTGTTTAGAATTCTTCTCTGAAAAACAGATGTTTTGACCAATCTTGTTTATTTTCAGTATCCATTATTTAAAGAGGCATTCACATGTAAGTATTCCACATGTAAGATAAGGATGCAGCAGCATTAAGAACACACACTGAAACAGTCCCTAAGAATTCATAGCTTTATATTTTCCAGGTAAAAGGCATAAGCAAGGATGCAAAAGTCCATAGCAGTAAAGATGAACGTCAGTGGTGGAGTCAGAAGAGCCACTATACAAGACTTTTCCTCCATGTATCATCCTCAGCTTGAGGCAAACTGATTCTCTTACCCAATAGACTTTTTTGAATATTCCAGAGAAAAATGCTGGTGTTTTCATTCTTGCATGCTCCAGTAGGACAGATAAGCTTTCCATTTCCATACTGGCCTCATTGATTTTATCAGCACTGTAGAATTTGATGCTTGGACAGTCCAGAGCTCTTCACAGGATTTAAAATGTCCTACCTACTTTCTTGATTAGGCCCCTGCATTTCTGTTTCTTCCTTTCACTTTATCACCCTCTTTGATGTTCCTTAATCTTTGTTGACCTATTGAATACTCCCCTGAGGACTGGTGATTCATCTTAGGACCTAATAATTATTTTCTGATGCTTCTCCAGCCTTCTTAAATGTCCCCTAACTGCTACCAGCTCAAGCATGTACACTTTAAAGCTCTCCAGCTCATCTCCTTTCCTGCTTCATGGAATAGCTTCCCTGCTTATTTTTTAGCTTCCCTCTGCCTGTATATACACACATGGGAAAAGATGTCTATAAAGAGGTGGAGAGCCTGAGGGTATTCTTGGTAAATTGGCTGGTATTCAGGAGTCAAGGTTTTGGCAGGCAGAAGCCCATGAGAAAGGGCAGGCCAGAGACACAGATGGAGAATGGAATTTATATAAAAGAAATGAACAAACAAACAAACAAGAAAAAATTGGACATATATATTTCTACAAAAAACAGGGAGAACAGCAACAAAACATAAAGCATGGCACCTTCTCACTGTTAAGCCTTGTTAAACTGCAACATTTCAAATCAAAAAGAAAACAAAACAGCTAAAATAGCATCAGAAAAATAACACTGTTGAACTACTTTCTGCAGTACAGCAGAGACAGACCATTGGCAAAGGCTGTTTGTGTCTTCTTCCACAATTCCATAAATACTTTTCAAAGATCAACAACCACCAGGCCACACTGGGCAATTGACTTTTCTCTGCAGGACTTTAATTCATGTATAAAATAGAGATCAAACCCAGAATAAACAAAAATTCAATAATTCGAATACAAGAGCTTGCACATATGAAGAGGTTAAAAAGAGTTACACACAAAACATAAGTGACAAGCAAGAAAGAGAAGACAAAACACAGAAGGATAATTTGCACCTAATAAAAACATGATCACAAGCAATCCCACTTCCACAAGGAAAAGTGAATATCTTATGCTTAAGCGCCATCCTATGACATGACAGATCTCCAGCAGTACATGCTGTGTAGAAATAAAGCAATATTTCTCTTGAAACATGTTTCCCTTTGTCTTGATACAGATGTGCCTTCAGGGTAGGGTTTGTGTAACTTAAAATTGTGGTTTACCTAATATTGCCATCTAGTGGCACAACGGTCAATGCCAAAACAATCCTCTTCGGAAGGAAGGTACTGTTACAGGATTGTATGAAAAAAGATTTAACCAAAATACAGTGCTAACAGCAGCACACAAGAAAATGGAGCTTAGTCTGCAGGGCAACACATGCCCCAAAGATTCAGTTAATTGGGAGTGCATGAAACAAGCCAATGGAACACTGAAGTATTGGAAAAAGTCACAGACAGGACATGCTTAGCAAGCAATATGCAAGACACAAACTAATAGTGTCTAGCTGATTGAAAACAAGGAAAATAATGAACATCCTACCAATTACAGTGTGGTAATTGATGTAGCACTGATCACCACACAAAATGCACACTGCTTTTGATAGTTAGGAAACTCCATCTGAAACGTCTGTCCCTTAGCTTAAAAACCTGATGAATGGCTTAAGCAGGGAAAGTTTAAAAGCAACATAAATGTTCCTCAGATTCAGCTTAGGTGTCTCACAGTTAGACTGACTTTTTCATCCCCCATTCCCTTGTCAGTCATCAAGGAAAAATAATTACTGCCACAGGCAATTTATCCTACCCTAAATCTGCAGCCAAAGTAAGCCTGAACATGCCTATTTGTCTTCAGTGACTATGACAGGAGCCTAAGGAGATCAGCTTTTATTAACACCAACCTAAGCTGATCTCACTGCAGGCAGCCATGAGCCAACTAAGGAAAAGCTCAAGGACAAAACTTACTGACGTAGAATTCTACAGTTGCCTAAATGCATAGCTTGGATTCGCAAGCATTGAACTTAATACTTTGTTCTCAATAGTTAAAGCCTCTTCCTGGATTTGCTCATTTCCAAAACAATGAAATATGCTTTGTAACACAAAGGTGATACCAAAACTGGAGTAAACCAAACCCAGTAAATTATTTACCTGTTAGGCAGTCACAGGGCATACAGGACATGCTATGGGGCTCCTTAAGTATACAACATTTGGTAGATGTACAAATAAACTCTGATTTTTGTATGCCTGATGTACCCACATGTTTGGTGACCAGCAAGGAGGGCAAAATTTTGGTCACCTTGAATGTATACACCTTGGCTAAAAGAACTGAGTTCTCCTCAGTGGCTGGAGAGAGAATGCTTGGTGAGTGTACCAGGTGTTGACATCTGGTTTGACCCAGGGGCACCTGGACACCGCTGAATGTCCTCATCTGCCCCCAGCTTCCACTTCAGCCATGCAGAGGCATTCAAAGATGCAGCCTTTAGCCACCAAAAAAACTCAGGGAGGAGACAAAACACAGAGGCAACTTTTACCAGTAAGTAAGCATGATTAGTGATTATTTTGGAAGATATGAAGATTGAAGGAACTGAGGTTAGGTCAGTAAGGAAAGGGAAAATGTTTCGATTTGGTTTCAATAACGGGAATGTGGAGAAAATGTAATTTTTAGACACATTTGCTTCATTTTATGTATGAAACAACTTGAAATGTCAGCTAATAAGGCATGTGTAAATTGATTACTAGCCAGGATTTTGTATTTCAAGTCTGTTTTCATTCAAAAGCTGTCAGACAAATTTTCAAACCATAATATGATCCTGAAAGATTTTTATCAGCACTGAAAGGAAGTCTGTGGGTGGGAAAGGTGTTTGGCATAGCACAAACTGCTTGGAATCTGACAGTAAAATCCCTTATATACCCCACTTTAAAAGGTCACAAGGGAAGATAAACGTTTGCAATAGTTCGTGCCAAAAGTCCTTCTAGACCACTATCTTCTGTCCAACAATGGGAAAAGGAGTGGATTTATGACAGAGTTAAGGAGGGAGCAGCAATATATCTCCCAGAGCACTCAGCCACCTTCCAGAGTTCTGCAGCCTAAGGCCTTCTTGAATCACAGTTGTTTGACAGCCCCTTCTGGATTTGTCTTCCGTGAAGCACAGGATGAAGAGGCATCAGCCTTCTGTTACAGTAGAACTTGTGACATAGAAGTCCAATCCAAAACAAATCCTACTTTTAAAACTACAGCCTAGTGAAAAGAATGAGTGCTCTGTAATCATAGGACTTGATATAACTGGAAAAGCACAAATTTTTACGATTTGAGTGTGTTATATCTCTATATATCTTCACAATTTATAACAGTATGATGGATTCACACAGAATCAGCTGCCCTCTATGGTATTTTGGGAAACTTTTTCCTAACAAAAAAAATCTTTACAAAAATTCTGGCTAACTTTTATTATATGTTTTTTAACGGCTTTCTGCATCTTGAGAAAGACTTTACGTGGAATAGTTTTTCTTGACTTTTAGAATTATGTGCAAGCCACAGGGTTGTACATAAGCATCACTTGAATCATGTCACTTCTGTCTCTGCATTCCAGAGAAATATTTTTTCCTGAAAAAACTTTTCAAAAATATCTAGACAAAGTGGAATGAAACATTTTATGTTAATGGTTGCAAAAGCACAAGCTAGGGTGAAGAACAGAGGAAGGTGTTAAGTCTCAGGATTTGGGTATATGCTTTGAGGTTACGGATGACAAAAAGGCACTGGGCTAAGAATGAGAGGTAGGGCTGAGGGCTTTACAAGCACTGTGGGATTGTGCTTGGACCTAGGGTGAGGGCTGAGCAAAGGGGATGCTTGCATCTCTGATTCTCACACATCACTGTCTCTTCTCACTGCTCTCCTGGCTGAGCTCCCTCCTTCCCAGCCTCCATCTCACAGTCAGTCAGCTGCTTTTACACAGGGCCCCTCACAGGAAACAACTAAGTACTTTCTCTCTAATGTGCATCTCCCTCTCCTGCTCCCCTGGCTGCAGAGGGGGCTTTGGTAGGGCAGAGGGTTAGTGGTTGGATTTGGGGGTTGGATATTGTGTTTGTGACGGCCTGTAGGGTTGAGCTGTGTGGGAGGAGGTCATGGACTGTGCTGTGCCAGACTCTGCCCGTGCCAGCTCCACAGTGCATGCAGAGTATGGCAGAGTCAGAGGCGCTTCTGGAGCCTCTGCAAAGAGATGTTAGTAGTAAGTGCTGAGGCAAAGGGACAAGGAAAGAAGACACAAGAGAAAATGGCAGAGAAGAAAGGTGAAAAAGAAGAAAAATGCCAAAAATTTGACTGCTGGAGAAAAAAATAGCAGCCTGAGCAAGGGCTGTAGACAAATATCAGACTGGACAGGGAGAGAGAGAAGAATCAGGAGGAGTTGTGACTGAAGGACTATGGCCGGTGGAGGAAACTATGTTGGACCAGTTATGAAACAAGGGGTATGAAAATAAAAGGACCTGATACACACCAGCTCCAGTCTCCTGCATCATCCATTGTCTCACCAAAGGATCTGAGCATAACACAGCAAATGGATCAGAGGCATGAAAGGGGAGAGCAGAGATGCCCAGAGGGTAGCCAGAGCATTTTCCTTTGTTGGGTTTTTGTTTGGTTGGTTTTGGGTTTCAAGTTTTTGGGTATTGTTTTGGGGTTTGGGGTGTGGGGTTGGGTTTCTCAGGGAGAGGAGGAGGGGCAGTTCATACTAGGGTCAGTAATGAAAAGTTTTGTCAACTCACAGTAAATTTTCTGACATGAGTCTGGGGGTTTTGCCCATCACAATCATCTCCCCAGGCATTTGCTCCATGACCTCACAGACCCTGCTCTTCCAGTGGGCCTAACTCATGTGAGTTAAGATTAAGAAAAGGCTCTTGGACTTCAGGCTTAGAGTGAAGGTCTGCAGGCCTGGGGTTAGGGTGACCAGGGCTTCAGGCATCTCATTAGGATTTCTGCTTAGGGGCTTGCATTCAGGCCAGGGCTGGGGTTTGAACTCACCTTTGAGGCTTAGAGATTGAGCCTTTGAGATTCAGGAAAATCTTCAGGTGAATGATCTAGGCCTGGTTAAGGTTCCTGATAAGGGGATAAAGTATGGGCCAGCTTTTTGTTGTTTAGCCTACTTTCGAGACACCACCTTTCTTAGTCAGTCTTATTTTGGCTTTGTTACACAGAGTAATTGATTTTCTATTCGTGACTTTGATTCTATCTTAATTTTATTTAGTATTTTTATACTAGTCTCATTTGTTTCCTTGATTCTTTTGATAGTCTGTTTATACTTTTCATTGAAGTTGGTGAATTGTTGAAAAGTTCTACTGAAAGCAGGAGCCAGGACAGCCTGTGAAGCTAATTAAAAACTGCTATGGCAAACAGAACCAGAGATAGTGCACACAAACTGCATTTCTTGCTTGTTGCCAGCAAAGGGAGCTGTTAAGCCCTTCAAACTGCTGCATCCCAATGACTAGAGGGAAACCTGAACCTGAACTCGAGTGTTATCACTGCAATGAATGTGTCCAATTAGCTTGTTTATTGCCTGGGCTTCTTCTATTGTTTATACATAAAATATTTGTTCCCTCATAATGGTTTATTCCACAATTCTTTGCATATATTACTGATAAAGGCTGAAACTCCTTTTGCAAGAGCACAAAATCTCTTTGTGGAAATTTCCTAACTTTCAATCAACAGTAGCAATAACTGAATAAGAGGAAGATTAAAAACCTTTAGATGATCTCACATTCTGATTAGGTGTCTGTCTTTACCCTTTTGTGGTACATTTGCATTGTGACTAAGAAACTTTTGCTCTTTAGTAATAACTTCATTTTATCTCTTTGAGGCAGTGATGAAATCCTTCTGCTTTCAACAGATAACTACAATGCCCATACTGCAGCACACTAGTTGCATGAAGTTGGGGTTGATAAATCATTAAATATTCTTTTTTGACCTTTCACTGTACACTTAAACTTAATAAAGAATAAAAAGTTCCTTTTTAACCCCTCAAAGAAAATCCAAAAGACAGGAAAATAAAAGTGGATGTCTATAAAAAGTACAGTTGTTACTTCCCTATGTTCATTTATCTCTTAAACTTCAGCTGTTTGTCTCAACATTGCCAGGACTAAGGAAAAATAACCTTTACCATGTAATGCTGTCTGTTGGTACAAATTAATAGCATTACAGATGATCTAGCATTATTCAGCATATGCTCCAAGTGTAACTGAACATTAGAAAAAATACACTGAAAATCTTTGTTCATTCTATAACTATGACAAAGGGACTACATTTGTATGACAGGAACAAAAATGTGAAAAGCAATTTGAAATGGCAAACCAAAAAAATATGTTATTGAATGGCAATGGAGCAGCAAGAGAAGAACCACTCAGAGTGAAACAGGCAACTTGCTTGTTGTTTAAGTACTTGTGGTGCAAGCTGGATGCAAGGGTCTGAATGGCAAAACAGTGACTACTGCCCCTGGGATGTTTTGTGAAAACCTGTCAAAAAGACATGGGGACACACAGGACTAGAATAATTCAGGCATGTTGGTTTTTAGGGTGAGTACTCTTTTTCCAGCTGAAGCTGGAAATTTGAGCTGATTTAACATTCCACTATAAATTAGATTAAAGAATTAGCTACTCTTTCTATTAACAGCTCAGCTCCTGGCTTTTCCCTCAGTCCTTTTTTTGAGCTCCCTCCAGCCCCCACTGGACTCACAGAGACAAAACATTTTTCAAAACTTTCATAGAAATTAATTTCCCCTTCTCAACTCTCTTTCCCACATCCATAAAATAAAGTGAACTGTTTTGTGCCAGGAAGTTATTTTTGCATCTACTTAAACCAGTCCCAGAGATGCCTCAAGAGATAGGACCATTCAACTTAAATGAGGGTGAGGAAAGGTAGCACCATGTAGCTTCACTCTCAGCTCCTGGCATAACTGTGAAATACTTCATTTATATTTCTTGTTTCCACAGAAATCAAAATAGGATTTTTATTCTTACAGGTAAGATCTCCTCTTAAAAGAAAAATTAGAGGCCTTAGTAGGCACATTTCCAGTTATCATGACTGAAGTTAGCTAATTCAGAACTACCACATTCTTCTCCTTCAGTTCATTATTATACTGTCATCTCTTCTTTTGGTTGCAGCAACCCAGGCTCCTGAGTTTGACTGATTTTATATCTTTTAGGATTGGACTTTTAGGATTTGTCTTTTTTTGACATAAGTGATCATGTGATACTATGGTTCTATGAACATTGCTTTTGAAAAGCCTTTATTGTTTCCTTTTTTCTTATATGTTTATACTCCTATATAACCTATCTGTGCATCTCAATATGCCTGTAACAATCTAAATGTGAAAACAGCATACAAGAATTTAGAAAGCCCATGACTAAACAGTTGTGTCTTTTTTCAGTCAACCTCAGTGAAAAGACACTCCATGACAACACCTCAGTGAGCCCAGGCCACACTTCTTGAAAAAACATCTCCTTTCTCATGCCACAAATGCCTCAAGAACACTTTTTTTCCACCTTTCCCAGGTTGCTAGATATATAAGCACCATTTCTATCTGTTACAATATTTCATCAAGAGAAAAGGCCCAGTGTGACTCTGGGGCATCACAATCTGGAAAAAAACAGGAACCTGGACATCATGAAACCAGAACAGTACTTCTTGGCGGAAGAGTTTTCCAAAAACAAACATCCTTTCAATCACAAAAAGATCTAGGGGTTATTGGCCTCTGCTGATATGAAAATCTGTAAGAGGAAGAAAAAGCTCTTTTGAAGAGATAGAAGTCTTTGAGAAAAGTCCTCCACCCTAAGCAAGCAGATATGGATTTTATCATGTTTCCAGAAAACCTCTGCTTTTATAAATTAGCCAAGTAAAAATTAGATTTGCAAATATGTGATTTCTGAACTCTAGTGCAGCAGTAATAATAAAGCACAAAGCAGTACACAAAACACCTTAGATTATCAATTCTGAACTACAGATGTACTATTGAGAACAAGTGAATACATTTCATCTTCAGTGGAGATGTACTTCAAAAACATTTGCTAAAACTTTGGCCTCATTTAAATCAACTGAAGAAAAAATTGCTTTCATTAGAAGCTGAAATATATGCATTGTGTTGAAGGGAAATTTTTGGGTTCTCTCTTTCCTTTCCTCACAGGAGGGAAGAATTAAAGGCAAAGGTAATGTACCAAAAGAAAAAGTCATAACTGTAATTATGTTGTTACTTAACTGTGGCCAAGAATGTGGTACCTGTATCCTTACTATCTGATTTAAGTAAACAGACATATTCAGAGAATGGAGATCATCAATAATTATGCAAAACTGACTTCTGTTACTTGGTAGGCTATGGAAAATTCCATCCAGTGAGTTCATGGGAAAATTTGAAGCATTAAGAAGAATGGTAAAAAAAAGCAATGGGAACATCAAAGTGAAAGATGTTCGTAGATAATCAGGTCTTTTCCTCTCCTACCATGGGAAGTAAGATTGTTATTTATTTTCTATAAGTGCAGCACCTTCCATCTTCAAGCCATTCAGTTTTTCTAATTTATTTTTTCTTAATGATTTCTTCCCAGGTTGAGAAAAATCTTCTAATTTCTAGTCCTAAATTACTTATAGCCAGGCTCTATTTATTTATTGAACTTACATGTGAGGCATGTAAGTATTTCTTCTCACCTCACATTTTACTATCAGAAGTATTATCTCCTCTCAGGTCTCATCTCATTATGCAGAAAGAACCATGTCTTTCTTATCCCACTCTGCCAAAGAACCTACACACTATATTTGAACTTCTTCTGACTTGATTTAATTTTTCTTGAATATGGATGATCCAAATGAGGTGCAATATTTCAATCACTGATAAAATTTTAAAGCTATGTTATCTCCTCTACATCCTCCACTTAGGCACTGGAGAGTTTGATAGGGCTGTCAGGGTAATCCAGATTCCCCAGGGCTGGCAGGGTGGTTCAGAAGATAGGTATGTAGGCTCTATAAACAATTAAGAAAGAGGAATTCTTCTGAAAGCTGAATGCCTGTGTCTCTTGGTCCACCAGACATGACAGCAGAGCCCTCCCTGCAATAAAACCCCACAAACTCTCTGAATGCTCGGTTTGCTTTTTGGAAACTATAAAATTATCACCTTTGCTAATATTTTTCTATGAAAGGAACATGCAGGGATTTCCCTGGAGCACTGTGGCACTGTGTCCAGGTCTGGAGTCCCCAGCACAAGAGAGACACAGGTGTCCTAAGGACCACCAAGGTGTTTAAGGGCCTGGACCACCTCTTCTGTGAGGACAGGCTGAGAGAGCCAGGACTGCTCAGCCTGAGGAAGAGAAGTCTCAGGAGTGATTTCATCAATGTGAGGGGAGGGGTTTGTTTATAAAATGCATTCTCTTTTGCATGAACTTTAGGAGTATCACGGTCTTCATGTTTTGAAATGAGTGCTCCTTTTTCAGTGCTACAAGATCTCACATAATAGAACTGGACCAATATTGATCCTCAGAGCAATACAGCTGAGTCCACCAGACTCAGATATTTTAAGGCTGTACTTTCATCCTAAATATATGAATTTATTTTAATTTAAAAAAATCAAAAAAACTTGAGATACCAACAAGCCATAGATCTGAATTTTTTCTTCTCTTTTTTCCTAGATGTCTGACAAAAAAACCAAACCAAACCAAACCAAAAACCAAAGCCAAACAAAAGAAAAAGAAAAAAAAAGAAAAAGGAAAAGGAACAAACAAAAAAGAAAAAACAAAAACCACAAAAAAAACCACAAAAAATAATTTAAAAAACCAAAACAAAAACAAACCAAGAAACCAAAACCAAAACCAAACAAAGCCAAAAATGCAAACAAACCAAGAATTATTCTTCAATCTGATGTTAAGAATCAGTTTCATCATATTTTTTCATCTCAATCAGCCCTGATTTGGTAGCAGGAGGATGAGAGAAATTTATGCTACTTGGATATTATGATTTAAAGTAACACCATTTGTTATTATATTTTTCCTCCACCTAGGTCCATTTCTTCCTCACTGGTATGTAGAGGAGGAGCTGAGCAATGGAGGTTTCTAAACCTATTGTCATAAAATCCAGTGGAGGAAATAATCGTTTAACAAACAACAACCATAACAAAAGGGACAAATGAACATGAAACATCCAGGTTGTTCTGAAACTTAGCCAGGACTGTTCCATCTTTTAATCTCCCACATTTACAGAAACTAGAAAGATTATTCCTGCATTTAACATTGAGATAAATATGGCTGTTTCCACACATTGCATATTGGCAGGTTGTTTATAATGGCTTTCACAAATGGAAATTAATTTCAGTGCACTACAGAAGAAAGACAGAGATCTGTTTATCCTTTGGAAAAATTGTTATAGTTAAGTTTCCAGGATTGAAGTAAACTGGATTTTAGTTTAAACTCTGAAGAGTTTGGACTCAACCTTCCTCTAATGAAATATTAGTGAAAAGAGAGAACCTTCTCCTTTCAGTGAATCGAGTAGATTAGTCATTTGTGGGAAGTAGTGTATACAGATATTTTGCTGTGAAAATGCTGCATTTATAACAAGTGTAAGTTTAATTCACTGTTTTAGTGATAACAGAAAAATCTGGTTACAGTAACTCCCTGCTTGCTACCATGTTGGACCATATTGATTTCCCAACAGGGCACATTCCCAGTCCTGCAGAAATGAAGGAATAAGAGCAACATGGTCAAATGAACCCCTCTCTAATCTCTCTAATTTGATGGATTAGGTCTCCTCCATTACATCTAGTGTAAACTTAAACTATTGTGTTACCTCTAGACCCCACTGTCTTCCTATTTAGACTGTGGCAACATTAATACCACCTGCAGATCTCCAAAGGATTTCTTTAGCTTTGCCTTTATGCTCCAAAGAGCTGACTTAAAATAAAGCCTAAATAGCAAGTAGAGAATTAGATGTCAGATTTTTAACATTGTGGCTACCCAAACTACTATTTCGAAGGAGAGAATCATGGCAAGAATACTTTACATAGAACTTGAAATGTTACATAGCTCATTTACATCCTAAATTAAGCTACTGACTGAACTTGTGTTTCAAAATACTTGAAAAGGGGAATTTTTTATAAGATTTGCATGATACTGTTCCAAGGAGGAAAAGTCTACCACCAACAATAAAAAATACAGTAATTCCAGTTAGGAAAAAAACCTGGGTTTTTAATAACTCCCAGAGAGTCTTTACAGACACTCTAAGTTTTTGCAGTTAATGTTTAAGGTATTTTTCTTTAATCAGAAAACAGAATGAGGATGTACTTGGCTCAGAAAATCTCTATACAAAGACACCAACCACATTAAATTTTGTGCATCAAGTTTAGAGTGATATTGGGAATAGTATCTTTTTTAATTACATTAGGATAGAGCCACTCAAAAATGGTACCATTTTGGTGATTTTTTTCTCCCCATTTCTAATTAGGAAATCCAATTAAGTATAATTGCTTCTTTCTTATATTATGCCCTTTTATATTTGATTTCCCAGCCTGAGAAAGTTTGGGCTGTGGTTTGCAGTCCAGGAAACTCCAACAAAAGATTATAGCAAATGGGCCAATGCCATCACGTAGAATATAAAATATGGAACACTTCACAAAATCCACTTGAGATACAATAGATGACTCAGGTTTAGGATAAGTGGTAGCAGAGATAAGAATAGTAATGGATGGTAGCACATTGTTCAGAATAATCACTGGAGCAGTTACGGGAAGAGTCTTCCCAAAATACATAGCACATGGGCCAGGCTGCTTCATGCTCTTATCAGCTCAAACTCAGACCTAACTCCCAGGTTGTACATTTGTGTTAACTCTCAAGATCACCATCACTATTGATATAACCCCTAAATTATAACAAGTTCAGTACAAAGTATCCTGGCTCTGACGCAGACTTTGTGCAGGACCCTGGGCATGCTGCCCAAAATTCTGCTCTCAGGTTCCTGCCTAACAAAATGAGGAATGTCATCCCTGTGACAAGAAGCTGTGCTGAGGATAAATATGCTGCTCTCTGAAGAACATATATACTGTTTGGTGTTCAAGGTATGGCCAAGAAAATTCAGCCAATCATTTCCAATTTTAGCTTCATCCAGTGTAAAAACAAGGGAGCTTGGCTGTGGAGTACTGGTCAGAGGAGAGAGCTAGGAGCATCCTGCACAGCTGATGGGGAGAGCAAACAATGTCTACACACCCAGTCATAAGTTTGATTTGCTGGTAAGAAAATCTGAGTAAGTGCCTAATCTCTTGGGCTGAGCTGCATGAAACACTCTTGGGGTCCCCCAGATGTTTCTGTCAGACAAGAATGGTTTTCAGAGCCTAGGCACCTGAGTGAGCAGGATATATAACTTGAAATTACACCTGCTGGATGCACATTTGTTCAACAGTACTCATCTAGAGAACAGCTTTAGGAAGACCATGGTCTGAAATAGCTTAGACTAAAAATCCACCTTTCCCCACTGACAGTAGCCAATGTAAATTCTTCCCTGGATACTTTGACACAGCAATCATTTTTGACTCATGATTTTTAAGCCAGAAGTGTTGTCCTTAAAGTATTTTTCTTTCAGCCATTCAGACAACCAACCCTTTTCCAACCCTTCCAAACTTTCAACATCTACAGCAGCCTCATGAAAGGATCGTGAAGAGCACTATCTGAAGAAACAGCTCCTATTTTCCTGTTTTGAACTGGTTACTTGCTAGTTTCAATAAATGCTATCTATTCTGTAGACATCCTGTGATGGATAGAACCAGGGAATAAATTGCTCATGATGGAAAAGAAGGAGGCAAGAGACAGGGCCAGTTTTGATCTGTATTAATATCAAAAGTTTTTGAGGACATTAACAAAATAGTTGTGATTACAGCAGCCTTGCTGTGGCACAAAGTAATTATGACTGCTATATAAAAGAAATTAATACTTTCCCATTAAAAAACCACAAAACTTTTTTTTTGCATTTTAAGATCTTTCAGTTGTAAAAAAGATTAAAACCCATGCCAGGAGATAACCACTGTTTTGTGTTTGCAATATTTCAAAACACTGACACAGCAACATCTGGGGTTTACACAGTACAAGTAGATGCAGCTCCTAGTAAAGTAATTTCTATGTAGTCCCTCAAAATGAAACATAAACCATCTCCAAGTAAGTTACAGCTGGCAGTACACACGATATTGAACATGTTTTTTCTACATGTATTTGTTTTAATATTTGCTTCATTTTCCTTAAACACTCTTTTATACAGAGATAACAGAGCCAGCTACTGCTGAGCTGAAATTTTTCTTTGATTATTTGAAATGCATGGAAAAATGGAAGCATGGAATAATCTGCACAGTTTTGCTCAGTTTCTTCTCACATACATAATTTTCTAGAATTCAAATATAAACATTTTAGTATCATTGGTAAAAAATCAATGTATGAATGCATTGTTCTGAAATACTGTTCTGAAAAAAAAAAAAGGTATCTCTACTACTTCCTTAGAAACTTTTAATTCTCAACATTACAAAAAAGATGGTAGACAAAGAGGATCCAGTACTCCAGTGCTGATTTATTTCAAATTAAAAACACAATCTCTGTGATAATTTTTCACAAACCTTTTAGGAATTCCCATCAATGTATGGTACATGGAAGGTATGTTTTTCCACACAAAGCAAACATTAGCAAGTTTCTAGTTTAGGCCACTCAGTAATTAGATGATGGCTACAGGCAACTGCAGCTAAATTTAACCTAAGATATATAGATAAAACACCTCTTTGGGGCTCTTTCAGTGTGACTGTGTATAAAAATAGCTTTGTTTTTAAAGAAATAAAATATTAACTAGAAAACAGATAGTATTATGCCATGACCATTTTTACTCCATTGATACTGAATGCAATAGCTACAGAAGGTTACCTCAATATGAGGAATAAAGCAGAATGAAGAAAATAAGTTTCTTTCTGGCTTTTTTCTTCTTTTTAACTTCAAAAGAGAATGCAAGGTTAATCCAAATGGTGGAACTTGTTATGTCCTTTAAGCTTCAAAACCAAAAAGATTTGCTGAAGATACAGAACAATATGTATATGCAGATTATGTATTTATATTTTTCTGCTCTGCTTGTAAGTACCATTTTAAGGCTGCATGAATATCTTATATTGAAAGTGAAAGCTGCATGCACAAGTTTCCTATTGACATAGTATTTCTGCATTTGTCATTTCTGACCGTGGAGATGCTTTCACCAGAACTGATCTGCACATATTATCATCCTGATTCAGCTCAGATCCCACATGGCCCACATCAGATGTGCCTGCCCTGTGGTGAAATTCCTAGCACCTTTGGAGATTTCAGATGGCACTTGATGATTGTGTTTTGGCGAGCAAACCAAGCTGCAAGTGTTAACAGCCTACGTCTCAGGCTAAGCTTCCCTCAGCTCTAGCCTGTGGAAACAATCCAGTGGGCAGCTACACTGACTTTGTTTAGCTCAAGAAAAAGCTTGAGGATTTATTTTGCTCCTCATAATACTCCAAGATGAGCTCAAATTTAGAATATCACTTCCTTGAACCAAAATTAGGACAGGCACTTACATCTCCTCCATTACCTTAATACCACAGTCTCCCTCTTACGTGAATATAAACAATGCTCTGCTTAATGCTCTGATAAACAAGTGCTTCCTTTGCAACTTGCAACCTCACACAGCAAGCAACAGAAAAATTTAAAAAGCTACAAAAAGTTCTGTTTCTCGTTCTTCCCTTCTAATTGATTATGGCACACACAGGAACTCAAAGGGTCGTTGAAATCAGGACCATTTTTGGAGTTCCAGAAGAACAATTAAGAAAATAAAACAGTCACCCAAAGACAGGTGCAACAATTTGACTGCCAGAAGGTGTAGCCAGAGTACCTTTGATTGAGCTGGACAGTAAAGAACAATTCTCTGTAACCAATTTTATTGATAAATGGGAACGTGATGGGGATTGTTAACCCTTTCAGAGTAAAATATCTGTACATATTTATCGTGATATTCTGACAAGTATGAAAATAGATTTTATTTTGTTGTAGTACAAGAATATCTCACAACAGTAATTCCTCCATTTAACAAAGAGTAAAGCAGACAAGTTCTGTTAGAAAAGGAAGTAAAAAGGTGTTGAAATAAGTACTTCGAAGAGAAAAAGAACTCTTGCTGTGGGCTGTGCAATTAATTTTGGTCAGTAAACTGTGCAAAATCTCTGTTCTCCTGTCCAATTTAGCATTGTTCAATTGTCAGACTAGATCAATTCTAATTAGAGTTTGCTAGTTTTCCTGAAGTTGTTTGTGATCTGTCATGCTAAAAGTATTCTAGGAAGTAAAAGACTTTTTCAGGCAGAAAACAGAAATTTCTAGACTTGAAGATGTATTCTTACAAAGCAAAACTATGTCAACTATTTGTTATTCTTCTTCCACTCAGCACCTCTTGTCCTGAAAGGTTGTGGTAACTTGATTAATGTTTTGTCTTTGAAAATGATCAAAAATCTTTCTTCAAATTTATCTTTTTATAATCAAAACTATTTACCTTGCATATTCTCTTCAAATTTACATGGTCATAAGTAGCCATAAGTACCACAATTAATTTAGTCTAATTTTTTTGTGCAGCTTAAATACTATTTTGTCTACATTTACATTATATATGACTGACAATATCATTAGTGTCCTTGCCAATATCCTATCAAAATGACCAGCCTCAGAACAGCCCAGCATCCCAAAGATCCCATTAGAGCATCTCCTTCACCCAGAAGTAAAAAGATTTTTTAAAAAAAAGTCTCATGAATAAAACACCTTTCGCTCTGCCAAAGTCAATTTCTTTCTAATTTCCCATTTCTATTATAGCAATTGGCAAATCTTCAAACTGGTCAAAAATGTAATTGTTTTCTAGTTAGGCCACTAGAATTACTTTTGAGCAGTCAGGCCACAACACTCCACATAGTACATTTCCCTAATTCCTACACCAGAACTCATTCAGTATCCATGCACAAATAATACTTAGGAGTTGCACATTCCCCAGAAATGCTCTGATGTAATTGTCACCACCCCTGAAGTCATGGTTCTGCACAACTTGAAAGCTTTCTATGCTCATCTTCCAAGCTTAGAATGAATGAACAGTGGGTTCTGTTGTGACTACACACATTCAATCACTTGGCAGGTTGGTATATTAGAAATCTGATATAGCAAATTCCAACAAATTTCTTCTGTTTGTTTTTCAGCCCTAAATATAAACACTGATAAAAGACTGTCAGATTCCCAAAGCCAGCTCAGTGTCTTGTATGCTCTGCTAATTCCTCAGAAGGGCCTTATAAATCAAGCTAAAGCAGTAATAAACTTGTTTTGTGGAAGATGTCCCCATTATAGCTTCATGATTTTACTGAATTTCAAACAAGCCACATCCCCCTCCCCCAAAACGCATTAAAATAAAAACTATAAAAGAAGTCCCAAACCCCCACAAAATCAGTGTACAAGGCAGAATGGGACTTCTCTACTGGGATATTATATGAGTTTTTTCCTAAGGAAAGGCTTTTTCTTTGGATGACAGATTTTATCTCACATCTTATCTTGTCCAGTCATTGCAAAATATGAAATGCTGCTTAGACATAAGCATTGCTTATCAACTTAATTCATTCACTTTCTTAAAATGTGCATGTACCAGCAACTAGAACTACGTATGTGAGTTGACTCCATTGACAGATCTGAGGTCTGCAGGTGAATAAAATCCTGAGTAATGCTGATGAGCACTTAAAATAAGAAAATCATGAAAATTGTTTGAATATTTTTCTCTTCTATCTCCATGTAAAAATCTTTCTGTATCCTTGTCATATTTTGCCCTCCTTTGCAATACTCATAAATTCAGATGCAAAAAAAAATTGGTTGAAGGACTATATGCTCCTCTCCTACATAATTCTGGTTTTTCACCTTCACAAATAAATAACTGCATCCAAAATATATATGTAGCCATCTAGTTGACTTAGAAATTCGCAATTATGCTCATAATTCTTAACATCAGTATGGAACAGAAGTGCTATTTCAAAGGAAAGTCCATCAAGTGCATTCCCAAAGGCTTGTTTTGTTTATAATTTGGCTAGTTCAAATTTAGCTTTATTATCAAATGTGGACAGTTTTGAATTAGGTATAATTGTAGAAGGAGTTCAGAACCAAAATTTAAATAGTACTGACAAGCTTTCCTAAATTCTGGGGATTACAGCTTCCTTCTAAGGCTTACAGCTACAGTTTCCTAAGGTCTAGGAAACAAAGAGATTTAGCAGAGGTTAACAGATGAACACAAACAGCTAATGCTGTATACCACCACAGATGTAGTAAACAAGCATATTACAATTTTAATTAGCATGTAATAAACTCTAGTTTAGCATGTGATGAACTCTTACCTAGATCAGAGGTCCTAAAATAACCACAAATTAAAAAAAAAAAAAAAAA
>VZRX01001263.1:83529-106179 GCA_013398075.1 Notiomystis cincta
CTAACCAAAACAAAAGGCCCAAAAAAACCAAAAAAAAAAAAAAAAAAAAAAAAACCAAACAAAACCAAAACAGACCAAATTACCCTACAGAAACAGAACCGTGACAAAAAAAAAAAAGAAAAAGAAAAAAAAGGCACGGACTCTGGTAGGCAAGAGCTAAATTTCAGCACTGGAGGGTCCTTTAAGAGACATACACATCATTTACCACATCTGAAATTTTATTATTTAGTTAAAGAAATAGATAATACACACAGTCAAATTCCCTAAATAACATGGAGTTTATAGTAAATACACCCTCTTAGGTGTCCACCACATAGGTTACAAAAAGATGCTTTCTACAGCCTACTAGGTGTGCCTTAAGTGCACTATAAGGAGGAAGCTTTACTGAACTCTGCAGTGACTTCAACATCTAGCAACTAGAAAGTGTTTCACCAAGTCATCCTCCTAATGGCAAAATTAGCCACACAAATGTAATCGGTCACCAAAAACGGAAAATGAAAATGAAAGGCTGCCCATTCCTCTTCAGTCAAAGAAAATGGCAGAGAAAAAGGGAGATGGAAGGAAAACTGCAGGGAAACACACACACACCCTAAAAATGGGGGCAGTTTTTGGTTTTCATTTGGCTTTTCTTCAGGAAAAAAAGCCATTGAAGTTGCAAATTTAAGAGTTCTTTCTTACAGAAAAAAAAGCTAGCTTTGTATATACTCAAAATTACTGTCAGTAATCATTTTTTTTAAATCCTAATACACATTTTAGTTTTGTGTCCCTTTTTGTTTAGATAAAGGATTTATACAACTTGCGTCACTTTCGGTCTTATTTTCGAAGGCTTGACTATAAAAGATGATTTCGCAAAGCAGGGACCAAGATCTTTCTTTCATTATCCAAATCAAGTCATTCTCAGTGCTCCAAACTCTACACCAGCAGTTAAGTGTGTTATTCTGAAAGCAGCAGAGTAGCACGGGCTGCTTCTTCACTGCTCTCAAGTGTCCTGTGCAGTCTCTCTGTGGAGGAGCTGTGAGGAGTGAAGTGTGCTGCCTCAGGCCTGCATTAGGAAAGACAAGATGCACAAATCATCATTTAAGTAACCATGCAACTTTATTAACCCTCTTGGAAACACTGGGCAGCACATCAGACAAAATTTATCACCACTCTTTCTGTGAATGTTCACCCTTGCTCCTCTAATAAATCCCTCTCCTACCTTTGTCCCAGGCTGTTCCTGGCACCCAGTCATCCTTTTCCCCATGATGGTCAAGTGAAGTTCTGTGAGAGATTTCTGTCATCACAGCACTCATAGGAAAGTTCAGTGTCCTGTAATAGGGATTCATAGCTGCTGTCTTCTGCCTGCTTTTCTTTAACCCCTTCCCAATTCCAAATTGATGTACAGTGGAACTCTATAAATTTGACTAGACTATTTTTGATTTCTAAATTGTCAGAACATTAATGAAGATTCTCCCCCTGCCAAATGGACATTCAGCTGTGAAGGGAAAATATCCTTTCTGCCTCAGCTAATCTGTCACAAATGCAAAACTTCATCTTGGTCTCAGAGAAAAGAAGGCAACAGACAAAACTTGAGCAAATCCAGTCTCTTTCTACTAGATATCAGGGAGGGTGAAAACTGTTGATCAGGGTCCACAGTCATGGGCCCAAAATGTAACCTCTCCTCAATGATCTTTCCTGGCCTTACCTACTTCTACCACTTCAGTTTATCTCCAATCTACATTAACCAAACTTCCACTTTCCTCCACACATCCTCACCACTTAGAGGAGGGGCTCAAAGAAACTATCTTTGTTTTCATTGTCAGACCAGGAATAAAAGTAGACAAACACAACTGAAATAACCCCATTTTTCTGCTGCTCTGCTCCTTACGACTGGCATCTCACCAGGGCTTCCCATCCTCATGCTCAGAATTCTGCTCAAGATTTACTATACTCCTTCATTATGAAATATTATGCATGCAAAGTTCCATGAAAACATCTGCAAATAAAGCAAACTACAAAAATCTCTTCAGTTTTTTCTGGAAGAAAATGTACTAGAAAAAAAAAATGCAACCCCTCTTACATTTTAAATTAAAGCCCTTTAAAAAACAATTGGCACTTTAACTGAGCTGCTTATGTTCTGCCTTGTATCATGTAATGGAGGAATTGAACTTCATTTTTCCTAAAGATAGCATATCTTCCAGAATTTCAACATTAGTTTATGCTGAAAGATAACATAGCAATAGGAATCTTCCACTAAAATTAAGTATGTCCTTGTGGTTGTTGAACTGTATTTTCCAGCATTTCCAAAAGCACATTGCTTTTCAAACCAGGGGTCTGACATATCTAAAATTCCAATGTTGTTTATGAACCGATGATTTCAATTAACACATATTGCCAAATATTCATTTTCCAGAAACAAGGACTGCTGAAAATGGAATCAAATTCCAATTTTAATCAGACTTGCCTGTCTGATAAAAATTAACTCCTTAAACTGAAATAATTTAACAGAGGGATGAATGTACACAAGCTAGATGCTGAGGAAGCAAGAAAAACATCACAACTTGATTTCAGAAATAAGAGGTTGTTCTGTTAACATGTAGATGCTCAAAAACATATTTTAGTTGACCACCACACATTATATGTTTGTTTTATAACAGCTGTTGACAATTACTTTAGATTTCTTAGCTAGTTTTATGTTGACATTTTGGGTTAGAAAGACTGATATATGTGGGTTTTTTCTTGTTAGATTCTGATTTTCATACCTCAAATTCTACATTTAGATGATGAGTAAAAATCCAAATCAAAGTTCAGCGAAGATTATCGAGCTTTGCTTCCTTAGAAGTCAGAATCAAGTTCTTAGGGTCTTCACCTAAGACATGAGCAGCATTTGAAATCTGGCCTGCCTTATTCCAACAAAGGCCAGCCATTAAAGCTGATCCATGAGTCATTATAACGATGTCCTTCAGACACAATAGTTAATAAAAAGTCTGTCACGACACCAACCCTTGATAAAGTATCATTCTTGCTCTGTAGATGCTTGCAAGGAGGACATCCACTCAGTAGTATGTTATTAATTCTGGTGGAATGCACCTGCTGTTCTGCATTTTGCAGAGGAAGAGGACATGGGTGCTTTATAATTCACACATAATTAAGAAGTGTGAAACAGTGCGTTTTGAAATAAACCTAGATTAGGTGCTTCCTTTTGAATATAAATAGGAACCCAGTGGACTAATGGTTATTTAAATCACTTTGATTCTCTTTGAGGAGTTTTATGCTAATAAAATGTCTTCTCTTTGCATCATCAGCATAACAAAGAGAGATCTTCATAAATTTGCACATCTCTTCCATACTCACAAATTCAAATTCATTTCCACTTCCTTCAGCCTGGTTTCCCTAAACCCCACAGGTGACACCACCTAATCTGTCTGTCATTGCCTTGTCTGTCTCTTTTGTAGATTACTGAATAGTCTATTCCTCTAAGGTTCCTCTATTAAAGGTATTCCCTATTCGAGGGGATTGTTTTCCCTTGCTTTTCACACCGAGGGACTCCTTGGCTCCAAGCTTCTCATGTCATTAACTACTATTTACTCCTCTCTTTTCTTGCTGCCACTTGAAGTCCACAGAGATGATTCCTTTAACCAAAGACCCTAATTTCTTTTTATCAGTTAACTCAAACAATTCAAAGTTGTCCACTGAGGTTGTTTTGCATAACAGTACCTGTGCATCTTTGCTAATTTAGGAAGATAAGCAGGTAGCATTTAGAGCTTTTTTATCCAAATCCATCAGGAAAACAATGATCCTAGGACCACACTCCAAGAGAACTCTAGTTTGCTTAGAATCTTCTGAGAAACAGATGCTTTACTAGACCAGAAGGAAAGGTATATTAAAAGTTTGCTTCACTGAGATCTAGAAACCATCAAAGAGTTATTTAAAAAAGCATTCTTGTCCAAACTGATTTTTTTTATATGGTTGTGCTGATTTGCCTTACAATTAAAAAAGGAACATGCCTTTAAAATTGCTAAAACGTTCCACTTCAATGAAGTAAAAATGTTTTACTGGCATGATTTCAAATCATTCAATTAACTATTTCATTCCTCTAGAAATACATCAATGACTTTGGAATCTGATTCAGAGCAGGGTGGGGACTTCCTTCCTTCCTTCCTTCCTTCCTTCCTTCCTTCCTTCCTTCCTTCCGCGCCTTCCGCGCCTTCCGCGCCTTCCGCGCCTTCCGCGCCTTCCTTCCGCGCCTTCCTTCCTTCCGCGCCTTCCTTCCTCAAAAACTGAAGTTACCTTTTATCATCAGCTCTATAGTTAGCTCTTTTAAAATCCTCTTCTCAGGCATATCCAAAATTTCCTCACTTTAAAGTAGCATTACTCTAAACCTGTGCTAACTGCTCCATTACAGATAGAAGTTCCTGGAAGATGAGACACCAAACCAGAGGATGCTGACATTGCCCACTGCTTTCTCAGTATCTCCCTTGATTTTGTCAGGACACTAAGGTGTCCCCCAGCTCTCAGGGACAGGGTTGTACCATACCTGGCTGCAGATGCCACAGGTGTAGTAGGATAGCAGGCAACATGGAAGATCTAGCAATATATTTGGGTGGTTACATTACTAGCATAATCAAAGCATCTAAAATACTGCTTTCTTGTCAGGCCACTCACTGCCAGGATAAAGACATCCACACATGTTTTGTAGCTGAGGGTTTTCCTACACAGATACCCAAGAAGAAGGAGCAGTGGAAACAGCAAAAGTGACAGAATTAACACCAGCCAATAGAGGAAGGAAGCTGATGGATCTGTGAGAGTTGGGAAGCAAACAACTGCATTAAACACTGATGCACTTCTGTGCCACCCCCTAACAGATGCATTACTCATGACAGTAGCATAAAACATCTGCTTATTGCTTTATTCACCACTGGGGCCACTAAAACAGAATGCTCCCAGACCACAAGATCTGCACATCTGCTTGGTTGCTTTTTTGCAGACACATTAGTTCAAAGAAGGAGTTCCAAGGCTGAAGTCAGAGACGATCTCAGGAAATTGTTGGATTTAAACACTGGGCTGCCATTAGTTCACAAGAAATGAGGACTATTAAACTAGATTCGGACCTGTATGGATAGAACTGACACTGTTTTGTCAAAGCAGCAAAGTTTTAACTTAAAAGAGATTCTATTATTTACAATAGCAAATGTGATGAATGTCAAATCTTATTTTTTTATTTTTTTGATCATTTTTCATTAGCAAAAATTCTTCTTCATATTTTGGACATGCACATAAAGGAAACTTCCTGCTTTTTTACAGCTGTAAAGCCACAACACAAAACAGAATTCCCCCAAAATTATGCAAATTTGCAATTCAGAGAAAATTCTAACTGCAATAGGAATTACTAGTAAAGTTTGAACTAGAACAGTTGAGCAAGGCAGAGGAGTCAGATCTTATGCATGGAAATTAAGAGGTGCTTTAAAATGACATGAGGATGTTGCTTTAATGAGACTCAAGCAACTGAAAGGTTGTTTTAATTCTGTTAAATTTAAATTCTGTAAAGCTTGCATGACTTACGCTGCTAAGCAAAATCTTTTTCACAGGTTCACTCCAAAATGTCAAATCTCAAGGCTTCTGGACTCTAGGCTTCCAGAAATGAGTTTACTAGCCTAAAATCTGCAATCTGCTATGAAAATAAAAACAAACAAACAAACAAAAATGACTCCACAGCAAACTTGGATAAAAATAAAATCTGTTACAGGAAGAAAAAAAAAATTAGAGCATAGATATGGAGTGAGGATCTTTATATACACATGCTAGAGGAAATCTTAAACATGAAATGGAATGACTGAACACAGAGCTTCCAGTATAAATTAGCTGGCAAGAAATTTTAAACAGTATGTACTACAAAATAATCCTTAAGAAGTGTTTCCCCAGAACACTGAGAACCTCAAAGGTTTTGGTTTTAATTTTTTCTTATTGGTTCTATTTGTATGAGGACAGAAAGTTTATTTTAAAACACATGGAATACAGCTATAATTGGGAACAGTTTTATAATGGGTGTTTGGATCACTCTGCAGCACGACAAAGACCTTATCACCCCACAGACCCATAAGCAATGCCCAGATTCAGAAGTTTTGACTTGAGATCTTTTTTCTCACATGATCATATGGTGACCTAGACTAAGAAACTGACTACATGGGGGAAAAAAATATTATTTGAAAAGCCCAAACAACCGGTTTTATGCAGGTATGCAAGATTGTTTTTACAGCCTTTCCTCTGTCCAGCTGAACATCTGTGTCCCAGGGCAGGGGCTGCCTGTGCTAATGCAGTGGCACTGCTGCTGAATGCCGAAGTGTTGACTCAGAGAGAAGAGTACAAACCTTTCTGAAAGCTGTGTACCACTCTCTTTTGGATGCAGATATGTCACAGCAAGAGGTTAAAGGAGGGTCATCTCCTTTTGCTTGTCTTAGTGAATGCTATCACCTCTTCCAATCTGCCATTTAAACTATGTGTGTGAGCTCTCATTTAAAGCAAAATGCACTAGATTAGTGTCTTAACAGTGGGACTCAGTTGGAAAAAAACTTAGAATTTCTAACAAATTCAAATTAGATGTCAGATCCAAAGGGGTAGAAACCTCAGGAGAAATGGCAGTGAATTGTTGGCACTATGCTGCAAATCTCTTTAGTCAGCACCACTGCAGGACAAAGAGTCCCCCTCTCTACACATTTATATGTATACATCTCTAGTTATATGTATATATTTCTAACGATATTTTTAAGGGTGGAGTTAGAAAAGACATATAAAATTGACACTG
This sequence comes from Notiomystis cincta, assembly GCA_013398075.1. Classification (NCBI taxonomy): domain Eukaryota; kingdom Metazoa; phylum Chordata; class Aves; order Passeriformes; family Notiomystidae; genus Notiomystis; species Notiomystis cincta. Next base: position 90,311 of record VZRX01001263.1, read on the forward strand.
AAGAAGTCTGTCTTTGCCTTTTTTCCATCTCTCCCTCTCTGTTCCTGGAACTATACCCTTGTTCCCTGTCCCATCTCTGTGGACTAATACCTAAAGGGTTGATGGCAAAAAGCTTTTTCTTCCATTTCTGTTGAGCTGGTTTCCTACTAAGTCACTAAGATGAATCAGGTCCCTGAGTTACAGCAGTGATAATATATTAAACAGTGAACAGTACCAGGAAACACTCCAAGGCACTGGGGCTGGATTGTTTATGCTGTCTACAGTAAATTACTTTAATGACCCCAGTACAGTTTTGGCCCAGGTTAACTACCTCTCTTCCAACAATTCCTAGGAACAGCTGCAAAATCATCATGAACCAGAAAACATTCCCCATAGGCAGCTTCTATATGGCCACCAACTGCTGGAAGTTTCAAGAATGTGATGGATGGGGAGGGTGCTGTTTCCTTCCAGTTGGTCTCTGTGCCAGAGTACAGTCCTGGACAAATATAATTTGCCAGAAGACATAGAGCCCAAGGGACAGACATACCTGAGAGCTGGTGAAAGAGGAGGGAAGGAGTCAGCAGATGAGAATGAGAAATAAGTAAAAAGCTGTTGAAGAGGAAACAGGACAGCTCCTCCCAGCAGCAGTAAGCTGTTACACAGGCTCAGCCTGTCTCATATAACTGCATCCCCATAGATTTACAAGCCTAATTTTCAGCAAAATATTGGTACCAGTTGCTGCTGACTGCAACGAAGACACCAGTCAACTGCAGAGCAAGTATGGAGGCAGTTACTGCATGAAGGTAAACAGGTGCTTTTCCCTCCTTTCTTCCAAGGCTGTGGCATTGTGTTATCACAAAATGACCCCTGCTTTGACACATAGGCCATGTAAACTTTTGGTAAATGGCCATAAAAAGAGTTGATGTTTAAAGCATCTTGGATCCACCAATTTTCCCTGAAACAGAGAATAAGCAATCTGGATGTACTAGACCATTAACCTCCTCAGTCTCCTCGATGCATTGGTGGAATTAGTGGAATGGCTTATAACTCAAAGAATTTGATGGTGAATCCTGTAAGAATCCCAAGGCCTTTTTTGCATCCATTCAATTTTAGAAGTAAAGGCAAGAAAATAAGGAAAATGCAATCTGTTAATTGGATCGGGGCAAAAAAATTCAGCAATGGTTTCTGGAAAAGAGTCTGTTTTCCTACTTGTTGCTTTCAGCTTCACTGATACAGTACATGATCTCTTTCACTGTCTTTCTATCTCTCTCTCTCTCTCCCCAAAAAGATTCCAGATGGAGGTGAAAGGGCTTAAACTGGAGGAGTCTGAAACAAATGTTGTCAGATATGTTATTTTATGCTTATCTTTGGCTGGTAAATGATACAAGAAAAGATTGTATTCTGTCTTTCTGTTATGATATATTTATCTCCATCATACTTCTCTGGGTGCATCTTGATCCCCCAAGTTATATCTGTACAGCTAAATAAATAACATCCAGAGACCAAGCCTGTGCTCTGATCTAAGTGGCATCAATTGACGCACATCCCCTGCTTAGGAGCAGACCCTGGTAGGGCAGATTCATCTTGGAAATTTGGCAAGATCTGCTTTGCTTTGTGCAGAGCAGAGTGCAGCCTAGCAGATACACAGTGGGGTAAAGTGCTTGAACTCATTTCCTGGCCCTCTTGTACTTAGCAGTGCAGATGCAGTCAGAGCAAACATGACAGAACATCTGTAATGAAAAGATGGGGTCAAGGAAACTTAACAGAGATGAGAACTTTCCATGGCAGTTTCTCAGCTAATTGCTCGAGGAAACATTATCCAAAGTTGCATTCTCTTCTCTCAGCTCTCAGTACTGCAGTTCTGTTTGATGATTAGGATTAGCTCAGGACTTCCTGGCAGGGAAATTACCTCACAAGGACCTTGGCTTGAGAATCCGATTCTGGACTGAAAGTTTAAATAAATCCAGTTAAATAAATAGCAAGTATTAACCTAGAATATTTGTAACAGCAATTCAATTAAACAACCTAAACTAATCTTTTTAAAGGCCAGTTACTTGAATTGCTTCCTTCTAAGTGCCCCACACTCCATACACAGCTGATAATTCTGTAGATAAAATCTCACCTAAAGCTCCCCTTTCCTTGCTTATTTTATAAAATAATACATCTCTAATTGTTCTTAAATTGTTCATATCTCACTCCTTCTCCTCCTTTCTCACTTGAGACCTGTGGTCATTTGGTGAAAGACAGATAAAAATGAAACACAAAAAAAGAGTCAACCATGCTTTAAACAGTTGCAATCTTATCAAGTTATTTTTTGTTATTTTTGTATGGTAACATCAAAGCTTGGATGGTTTATGCAGAGAAAGTAGAAGTCAAAAGCTGATTTGCAGCAGTGACACAAAGGTGCTCTAAACCTGCCATAACCAACTGCTCCAGATAAAGGTCCATCTGCTTTGCATCACTGATGTGGTGAGAAGCAGCTAGAGGATCTCAGTGGATCTGTCTCCATAATGTATCCATAATGGGCCTTCTTCCTCTTTACACTGTTTTATTGCAGGAAGTTCAGTGGCACAATTCCCACCTGTCCTGGGCACCTCAGCAGTGCTGTCACTATTATTCATTCTTCCCTGCAATCATTGTTTTCCCTGTACTTTCACCATTGTTCTTCTTTATCTCCTTTGCCCACCCCTACTTTTCTCTTTTTGGGGGTAAGTGACAATTCTTCTCTCTTCCCTCCATCTGATGACACAAGAACTCCAATATGGTAGCAACCAACCATCCATTTGCTTTTATTCAATGGAGAAATCTGGGTTTTCGACTGCTTCTACAGCATCTGCCTGTGACCTTTTCAATGGTATGAAGTAAAGTCATCTAAATCTGCATTTAACCTAGCTACACCAAATCTGTGAAAGTTGCTGCCTCAAGATTTGGTAGAAGCTGGAATAGATCTAAAAGAGCCAAGTGCTATTCCACAGATTTCTATAAACTTCAGTAAGCAGAATATGTCATACTGTTGTGTTATAAGGGACTCATCCAAAGAGAAGGTGATGGATGAAAAGCTTTGGTAAAAAAATCTTAACAGGGAGTTACTAAAGACCAATGAGAAAGAGAGAAGAAAAGAAAAGAAAAATAGACAGATCTTTCTGGCCAGACAGGAATAGTCTGATCCTAAACTTGACTAGATCTCATACACCCACATAAAGCAAAAAATACCCTTTGTGAGCTCTGGTTATCTTAGGTAGCCACAGGACTAACTGGACTTTTTGGTGTTCTGTCTGTGTGCCCACAGGTGCAGGTGTGCATCTGGTTTACTCTTCTGCAGCCTTAAAACTCACCCAGTGAGGCATCCTGGGAAAAATAGAGTCAATATGAATAACAGAATCAAGGATAATCAAGTCATTCATAACCAAATTGTATTTTGCTCTTTGATTTTGTCTTTTATGGAAAAAGAATCCTACACACTAGTTCCACCAGCAGATGAGTGGCATCAGCAGCAAAGTGAGATAGGATAACTCACAACAACTGTGCAGCTGTCATGTTACCTGTGTGTTGCCAGATTTTGTGTCTTATTGCACTCAGTTATGTTGTTCACATGGCTTCCATGGATTAATTGGACAGTCCTGTTCATGGAACTTAATTAAAGAATAAATCCTTTGTTTGAATAGGACTTCTGGCAAGTCCCCAGATATTGACTTTCCATACTTACATTTAAAGCCACCAGATCCTTTTATATAATCACAACTAAATACAATTTATATGATTTGTCCATATGTTCAAAGTATCACTGGGAATTCAGATTTTACTAGGGAAAAAAGTGCACACTATGATTGAACCAATCTCCATTTATGAAGGAGTCTTTCTTTTACAGTAGAATTTTCTTCCCCTCTTCTCAGCCTATATATGATCTTGGGCTTCAATGAAAACAGAGAGAGAAAAAAATATCACATATCAGTGTAATTGATTCATGAGCTTTTAAAATCCTGACTCTTTTGTCTCTTCGTAGCATACTGCCAGATCTTTAGCTTGGACTAAAAGTCCTTCCTCAGGGTTAGTAGAGGATCATCTTTTGTGTCCAAACTTTGTGCCAATGAGCAGGCAATAAATTGAGAATACTCTCTCCCCATGAATCTTTAAGATACCTTCAGAACTGATTAAGATTGGACTCACACCCAGTCTCTCACCCACCAGCTCCCTTCTTGGCAGGGCTACTCACCACCTGTTCGTTCTCCAGCCTTGCTGATAACAGAGTTTGCATCACCTTGCAGTTGCTCTTGTTAAACATCCTGAAATTCCCTTGAGTGGGAATCTTCCTCTTCTTCCCTTTCATCTTTGTTTAAGAAGAACTTTAATCAATTCAAGAAAGGGATTACACAGTGCAAGAGCGCACGGCAAGAGAATAATGGAATTTTCCAATACTGCTCTTCCACTGAACTGCTGAACTCTATTATTGCAATGCTATAACTTTTAAAGGGGTTTTAAGTGGGATTAAAGAATGGAGAAAGTTGATTCCTAGATTCTTTTTCTGACAAGACTGGTTTGGGTCAGGTTCCTCTCAACCAGCTCAAAACACCTTGTAGTTAACTGAACTCTTACAATTCATTAGAAAGAAAACCTCCTGAAAGCAATTAATCATATTCTAAAATAAACATCTAAGATCAGACAAATCACTTTAAAAGTACTTATTTCCCACATCTACTGAAAAAAAAAAGTTCATGGTAACTAGTTCATGGTTGAACATCCCATGCCAGTGAAACATATTCCACACTTTCAGTTAGTTTTTCATTAGTTTTCATTAACAGCTGAATGAGGATTCTTCTGGATGCCTTGCCCGGAGATTTCACAAGTCATACCTTTGCTCTTCAGCAGAGAATGCCAAAAATTGTGGTTTATATAAATGTTTTAGTGATATATCAAAGAGCAAGCCATTGACAAGGATCTGGATAGAATGTGCAGCTGAACAAGCCCTCAAAATTACAGGTGCTAGTAATCCTGATAATTTACATTACTTTCAATGTTTATAGAGAATTTTCAAACCTCATGTACCCCCAATTTTTAAGTATTATAAATGTATTTTTAGTACTTTTTCACCCTTAAGGCTTCTAAGAATAGCAACTGGTTGCCAAACAAGAAGCAGGACCATTCTCTTCTGGTACATTTATTTCTAGCAGTTGTTATTCCTCCAATCATGTTTACATTTCAAATGACTGATCGGATATTAAGTGCAGGAAATAACTTTCCTTGTCTGACTGTATCCTCTCTCCATGACACGAGCAGCAGCAGATTCCAGGACTTGGCTACATTCACAGGCTGCGTGTCACTCCTAATTACCCTGCTCATCCAACTGGCAACTTAGGTAAAAACAACGTCAGAGCAGGGAAAGACGGGAAAAGCGCCTGACGGCCCTCAAAGCAAACAGTGTCTAATTCCTTTCTTGTTTCTGACTTCCAGATGTGTTTTTCGTACAGTCTTTAAACAAGCAGGCAGCGCCTTGGTCTCCACTTTGCAGCACAAGTCATAATTGACATCACTTGCTTCGTACGTTGACAGTGTTACCGCACAGACCAAAGCACTGGTCCTATACAGGAATCCAGGCTCTCTTCCCCCTGCAGCAACTCGGATTCCTCTGAAAGTCAAATGCTCCAGAAGCAGAGCATGTGATCAAGCTTATTAAGTATTGCAAATCCCATACAGTAAAACCAGTGTTCTTAAAACTTCTTTAAAAAGTGCCTTTTCATCAGTTAATTTTTCTGTTGCACCATGTCGATTTGCCTGGGTGGGTTTCACAACGCTGTGTGCAACGTAAGCTCAGGGTCATATCTGCTTTCCCTGAGGCACCACACCATTCCTGTGCCAGTTAGAACCACCATGCCAAAGGAAATTTGTGTTGAGGGACTCAATTGGTACTGCAATAGTATTTTCATTTCTTAGACTGTATCTAACAGAGAGGTAAAAATAGAATAAACTGGGTGGACCTAGAGAAAATGATAGGCTATATAATATCTATTCATAAGATGTAGCTGAAATATTTGAAGAACAGTTGAGCTTTTGTTTTCAAGGTCAACTGAGTAAGTTTACTAAAGAACTCTACTCAGTCTTTTCTCTCTCTTTCTCTTTTGTCTTCCTTTTCCTTACACACATAAAATTGGGAAAGTAAATGCACAGTGCTGTTTTTCAGTGTGACTCAAGAGAGATAGACAGATATATATTATAGCTTATATGTATTACTGTATTCAGCAGGTACTCAGAATGTCAGTAGCTTCTAGGTTTTAAAAAGTTGTTTCACAGTTGTTGAAAGTTGTCCTCCCTTTTCCCTTTTCATGGTTATTGGTCTTTAAAGTCAGGCTGGAATTAACATCGATATTTTGACACTGTTCACATTTTTGGAAAACTATTTATTTTCCACCTACATTTCTTACCCAGAATTCTGTATTTTTGTATCATTTAGATACTTGCATAGTAGTGGAAATGTTCTTTTGATCAACTTATTCTCTTTCTAGCTATACAATTCTCTCTGTGAGGAGACTTGCACACTCTTAGAGAATTCTGAATAATGACTTTGCTGTGGTACTGCTACTACAGACTCAACTTTACCTGGGGAAAGGCAGGAAGAAGAATGGTAGTAGGTTGTAACAAGGACATGACTTCTGCCATTGCTATTAATGTATTAATATGAAGACTTCAGTTTAGAGTGCACTGTTGAAATACATAGTCATAAAACTGGTATCCCCTGAAGAATCCACAGTCCAAATACCTGATATTTTTTAATAATCAATTAATTTAGCTTCTGATAAACTGTCAAATAGATTCCACTCCTCATCCTGCATCATTAGAGACCAAAGCAAGATTGAATCACTCAGGGGACAAATAAGGTTAGTGTGAAAAGCATGTAGGAAATATGTCAGTGTTGTGAAAGCAAGGCACTCAAAGAATAGAGAATTTATTTTCCATACAAGTGGTTATCATGAAATTATTTTCAAAACAATTTCCAAGCTAAAGTCTTTGCAGTACTGCAAAGGTACATCAGCGGTACAGTTCACCTTTTCAGAACTTCCCACACTTGCCCTACTCTGCCATTCAAAACTCTTTATGCCAAAGAATGCCACTCATTTTACTTACAACCCAATCCCCAGAGATTTGGTGGATCTTTCATCCTGTGATCCTAAAATGAATCAATTTCAAGTAATGAGTGCACTGCACTGCAGCCATAGGAAGAAAGATGGACAAAGGATCTTAGTAATTTCTTGAACTAACCTTATCCCAGCAACTTCATACTGAATGGTTGTCAAATCCAACCTTAATAAATATTTGGGTAACTAGGAAGTTACTATTAAGTTTAGACAAGGTGTTTGGTTACAAGTAGCAATAATATTTTAGTACTAACACTATCAAGCATTTCTAATGCTGCTGAGCTGTTCAAAATTATATGCAGCAAAGGTTGCTCCAAATGGCTTTATAAATCTAATCTGCTCTTAAGTATCACAGACAAGGTCTGCATTGCACTTGCATTTCTGATTGTTTATATTTGATTGTATTCCATTATCTCTAAATGAGGTGAGTTACTCTAGGGTCATGATCTGTTTCTTGTTGTTAGCTGGCATGTTCCACTGTGTATACAAGATAAAGTGTATTTGATATTCTGTCTTTTTGTTTGAATTTACTGAGGTTGAAAGATAACCAAAAGTGATTTTTCTTCTATTCCAAGGGCTATCATATCTAATTCTTTGAGAAATTATTAAGATTCCTTGATGTTTTCTTTACATAGTCTTCTCATCTCAAGAAGCACAGATTTTGGATGACACATGAGATTTCTGTTGAGTCAGTGTTTGACACTGAGAGTGCCTGCAGATTTAGGCTCCAAGGACAGATAAACAAAACAAGAATTTTTTTCTATTGCAGAGAGTCATTATCTCTGCTGTATCATCATTTTATCCTCACTGCAGAAGCAAAATCTTTTACATAAGGGAAAATGTCTGGTGGGACACCAGCCCTTGCATACCTTGTCACTCCAGACCTGCATCCCATCCCTTTCCACCATACTGCCCAAATGATTAAATAAGCTTTTGGCAGCTGGATAAGGAAGTTTGCCTGACTGAAAGCTAACCCAGAGTCAAATCAGGGAGCTATCAAACTGTCCATGAAGTCACACAGTTGCTGACATAGAAGAGTGCAGTAAGTGACAATAATGCCAGCATTAAAGGAAAGGCAGTGCTATTCATCATACCTGCAGTGGGGACATGTATTAACTTACACTAATTGTAAAATTACACCCTACAGTCAGCTGTTTGGAGGCAGACATTATCCATTTCCCATTAAAATACCCCAGTGTAATACACACAATAGGGGATTTAAGGTTTCATTAACTCATTATGATGATGCTGTTAGTGGTTGCTCTGGTTTTTTGCTGACTAACAACTACTGTCTGCAGGTTTGCAGCAGTACCTACATTTGACCAAGCTAGACAGCACTTTAAGCTCATAGCATGGTGCCCTAAAAATGTATGCTGAAAACCTCTCTGAAGGTATCCCTGAGAAATGGGACTACAGTATTTCCCAGCTTTTAATCAACCAGCAGCCATGCCCCTAAAGGGCTGCAGCCCCCATATTCCAGGCATCTTGCTGTTTTAGCATGATCCACAGCTCTAATGTTTGACTGAGTTGCCAGTTGAACACAAGATGATTTCCCAGAGAAGACAGCAATCTAAGCTATCATATTGGTCAGCAATGAATACTGGGCCAGTAATGAATACTGGGATGGTGTTAAGAATGTGATATGTGAAGAAATACAAATAAAATTTTCTTTTGTGCTTCCTTCCAGCTCTGATATCTCACACAGAAGATGTGACCCTGGTTTTGTCAGAGACCCAGAATCCAGGTTCATCTCTGTTGAACATATTCCACTTTGTAAGACCTGTCTCACTGGACTAGGCACTCTTAAACAGGCCCTCCCACTGCCAGCTCAGTTTCCCTGTCATTAGGTTCCTAAGTAATTCTCAGTGTTTCTTTGGCCCAATGCATATTTAATACTGCCATGTGAAGAAAAACAGATCCAGCAGAAGAGCTAAATGGCCCCTGTTCCTTCCCCACCCATCAGCATTCACGAGGCTTTTTTATTCACAAATTTTAGACAGACTGACTCATGCAGAAGCTGTAAGGAATAACATCTCTAACAGCTCAGGTAAGCACTCCAACGAGTCAGTTATTGAGTAAAGAAGAGAATGAAGATTAAATGCTTTTGCACAAATAGATTTCTGTACTAAACATGATGCCTAATATGAGCAGCTAGTAGGAGAGACCTACCCATCAAAGACAGCTCTAGAGATGCCTAGCATTCCCAAGACAACACTCCAGCAAGTTCAGAATAGCTCATATATGACCAGAGAGTGAGGTAACTGCTGAGGTGTCAAAATTGAAAATCTTGAATATGAAATAGTTGTAAGGGGCTGAATCTTCCTGTGGGTTTTGTGTTCTAGTGCATTAGCCTACTAGGTACTAGGATTTGTTGGGGGTTTTTTTAATTCTAGTTGAAGTGGTCTTCATTTCAGAGATGCAGCTCACTATGTTGGTACCCTTCACTTCAGCATTTTACTGGAAGTTTTCTTTCTACTTCCATCTCACAGCTGTTCAGAGATATCTATTAGAGGAACTCGAGAGAAACAGATGGATCTGTTGAATTTTTAACCTTAGTTCCTTTTTGGCAAATTTCTTCCTAACTTCCTTGGGAAACACAATATCCTCACGGATGAACTCCCTGTTCACAAAATGCACTTTAATAAATTATGCATCCTGATGACCTAATGGCTTATTTGGGAGACAGAGTAGACTTTACAACACCTATAAATTAAAGACTTAAAAAAAGCAACTGGGTCAGGGTGTATATAAAACCTATTGCATAGAGCTGGACATTCTTATCAGTTAAGAATGGAGTGTTATCTTCTGATATATCAGATATGTGGCTTTTCCTACGACCAAAAGTGTCATTTTTTACCAGTGGGGAGAGAGGTGCATGTCAAATCACAGAATCACAGAGCTAATCTCAATCCCAGTTCTGCTGCCACTTATATCCATTTTCCATAGTTTAATTTCTCTAGCTCCTATGTTAATGGTAGGATAAATGAGGATAGAATCAATTCCAAAAAAACGATTTCACTGAATCTCTAAATAATAGAATTTAGGAAAAAAATCAGACAATTCTACATTATTCAGTTGTAAGGAAATTAATCATTCCCACTACAGAAAGCCTTACAAATGTTTTCTTTATTATTATTTTCTTCAAAAGAAAGTAACTGGGTGTTGTAATGACCTGAGTCTTTTGCCCACTGCATATCTCCATGTTTGAGTGGTAATGATTTTTTGTGAGACTTGCTACCCCTAAAATGAATTTGTGTCACTTTTTTTACACACAATTTCACACAAAAAATATACCCTAACAAACCCTATTTTACAATTGAACTTAAATATTAAGAGATTAAACATGGGAAGATGATGCTTCAAGTTCAGGAACATACATAAAATGAACATGTGTAAATCCAAAGTAGATGGTCTAAGCTGCTTGAGTCAGTGAGCAGAAACAGGCAGTCTCAGAGTTCAACTCTTTTAACCTATTTTGACGTAAATTAGAAGAAAGAAACCCAAAGCTAAGAGCTAAGGACATAGTTAAAATTAGTTCAGAGCCAGACATCTTCATTCTCCATCTGAAAAATTAGATTGTCTCTTGTATTATTTCATGTTGTATTCAGGATACAGGTCAAGATCAATGGAGATAGTCTAAAAGTACACCTAGCCAGAGCAAATTCAAATTACGGGAAAGGGAATCTTTCCTTCATTTAGTTACCTTGCTTCTCTACTAACACTTGTAGGGGTAATGAAAGGGATAGACATTTTTCCTACTTCTTTCCCATTTCACCCTCATAATTAATGAAAATTAAAATTATATACTAGTCCCCACACCATTTTTCTGCCTTTTCAGAACCAAGGCCCCTGATTAAAATCTTCCATGCTTCCAAGAAGAGCAAACAATCATTTCAAAGCAAGCTGCCAACATATAAATAACAGCTAATGCAAATGGATTTCATGAATCTTCTGATGCAGTGACACACGTTCCAGTGTTCTACATTTCTGTGAGACAAAACGTGACTAAAGGCTATAGAATTGGCACGAAGAATTGTTGAAAAAGTTTTCACAAAAGTGTTTTGTCTTGAAAGATGACACAAGTTTTGATAAAGAAACAAAAATTGGAATTTCGTTTCAATTTATTCAGCTAATATTGGCAGATGAATTATGAGAACAACACTTCAGACAGATGTTCAGCAGAGGTTTCCAGCTGCTAGCAGAAATTATGTCAGAGCATTGCATAATCCCCTATGTTTGTAAAAGGTTGGAATAAACAGTCACATCAATAGCTCAGTTATTAGTATCCAAATTCCTTCCAAACCTTCTGTGTTATGAACTGAACATCCCTGTGTATCTTATAGCTCATCTCAGTGACGTTAAAAGCCTGTGGGGTTTGGACTTGTGTTCTATTTAGAGTTGCTTGTCTTAGCAGTGTGTATAGTGTAAGGTTGTACAGGTAGCAAATTAACCCATTACTTTTATTACTATGATAAACCAAAATTATCTTTTCAAGGTCTGATCCTAAAATTCTCACATCAGCCAAAGGCTAAGCTGCAGCATCACATTTATAAATTTGCTTCTGGATAAAGTTTCATGTTTCAGAAGCTGCTTCATAACATAATTTCCTAAGAACAGAATGGGTGAGCCATATAATCATGACATGTTCTTCCATAGCTCTGTCCCCCTCAAAATTTAAAGCCTGAAAGCCAAATTATAGTCTGTGGGCAGCATCCCCTACACCTTCTGTCTCTTCTACAACCCTCCAAATTCTTCTTTATTTCTCCCCAGTTCTACAGTTCTTCTGCCATTGAATCTGTTACAAAGTATTTGCTTTGTTTAATAAACTGTAAAGGAAATACGTATTATTAAGGAAATGTGTTGCCTGGAATGAGGAGCAGTACGTGCACTTGATGATTGCACAAGTGGCACAAACACCCACTAGCCAGGTGGCCCAGTCACATTGCTGTGAGTGTGAGAGTGTAGGGAATCAGAAGACAATACCCATTGCCTCAGCCAGAATTTTCATGCTGTGAAAGGAACTCATCTCTTTCAGATTATTTGGAACTCAATGGGAAGTTGCTGACTCTACAGGCAGAGCACTTAGATCTCTTAAGAAATGCAAAGACATTTTTGTTTACTGACCCTCCCTAATCTTCCCACATGGAAACTTATAGAACAAAAGGGCACTGTAAAGGCAAAGATCAGGAGGCTGCATTAAGTCATGTACTTTCTTCACTTGTAACTCAGTCACCAGCCTTCATGTAGATGTTAAACTACTTCTGAGAAAGTATTTTTTCATCATGGGTTTAAAACACATCTGCACTGAACTGCAAATCAGCTCTGAACAGCTTACTGTGGGGGAAACAGAAGGAAATATCAGTTTTCCAGTCTGGTAACAAATAGGAAAAACAAAATAAGCAGAAAAAGGGACAAGATGGGAAAAGTCTGTCTGATCAGATATTCAGAAACTATAATTTCATCATAACAATGTTAATACATTTTTGTGTATTTCTATAGATATTGAAGTAATCACTGAGCTTGACTGGTTCTTTCAGTGTAGAAGGCAATACTTTCTGAGAACTGAAAGAAAATAAATAAAGGAACTGTGGTTTATATTTATCCAACCCCCTTAAATAGAATATGTTTTCCTGGCAATTAATGCTTACTAATCAAAGTCTAGATCAAAACTAGTGTTCATCTATTCTACAACACCCTGATTAAATGTCATTTTGACATATTTATCAAATATAAGACGCTGAAATGCACTGCTGACTTTCTGTTGCACAGTTCACAGCAATCTCGAGGGCTTCTCTGCCTGCCAGGTCTGAGAGCAATTCTAAAAGGGATTGGTTCCTGTTAGATGTTTATCCGTGGCATATCCATGAACTGAACTCGTTGCAACAAAAGGGAAATGATAACCTATCATCATTCTTCCAGGCCATGATACTGGGGCAGAGACCTCTCCCGTGACTCCTTGTCCTTAGTTCAGCTGACTGAATCAATCATTTTTTGAAGACAATGAGGGAGCTTTCTCTGAGGAAGAAACCACCAACCTCAAAAGAGTTGCTTATGGGTGGATCATGGGAAACAAGTTGTGAGGTTATATTTATCTCTACCTACATTACAACTGTATTTTCTCTGTTGACAAGCCTTAAAAGTTTACAATACATATTGATAAGTGTGGGTCAAATGTTATATGATAAAGGAAACCTGGAGAAGAGGGAGGAAAGACTTGCTAAAATTGAAGGCTGCTAATATCCTTTCTTGATAAGGATTTCAAGCTATTTTGAGAATAGAGTTTCTACTCCTTCAAAAATCAGCAGCACATGTCTTCAAGGGCAAAATTAATTTTAAATTGATGTTTACCTTTTATATAAAATCTTCTCTGAACTTCTCTGAGCTTCTCTTATGTGTACACAAATTAATATGAAATTGACTTTAAACTGACACTTCTCCATGCACATCTCCTCTGAACTAATGAAACCACTCATTTTTCCTAGAGGTTTTCAAATGTGTAAATATGAATTACAGCTCCTTTCGAATTTAATTACAGCATAAGTAAAGTGACCGACTTCAAAATATTTTTCATCCACATCAGAAAGATAGAAAGACTTTCATTATCACAGAGTATTGAAAAAGGACAGTCAATTTTCTCCTCATTTGAGGTAAATATCTTAATGCACATAATACCCATTTCCTTCTGGTTTTATCTATAAAAGAAGTTGCAACATTTTCATTTGTGCTGGTAGCTAATTAAATCAGTTCCATTGACTTCATTGTTGCAGATACTCATTGCAGATGACCAAAAAAGTGGTACTGAAGTCAGAAGTTTTCTGGAAATTAGACAATAGGAGTTCTGTTGTAAAGGTCTCTGTAACAACCAGTAGAGGAGACAGCAATGAATGGGGCAGATCACCTGGCATAAGGTAGTGGTTACTGCAAAATCAGGTGGGACAGCCTTTGGTTGCAGAGCTCAGAGGTCATGCTTTCTGCAAGTCTATAGGTTAGTTATACTGCTACTTAAGTTATACCAGTGAGAAAATGGGGAAAAAATGGTTCCTTTAAGGAAATGAGGGCCTCTTATGAAAATCCCTCTTACTTCACCTATTAAAGCCTATTAAATCCTGGATTTTTTTATTATTGTTTTCAATGTGCTATAAATAGGGATATAAATGGCACCACAATTTCTGACATAAATATTTGGTCTGAAATTTCCTTATTTACCTAAATGACATTAACTAGCCTACTACCATAATAGAGCTCTGCTACCGGGTGCAAGTATTTATATTAGAGATGAGCTAACAACCTTTTCCATCCCTGTAAAAAGAAATTCACTGACTGCCAAATATTTCAAACTTCCTTTGAATATATATCCCTGAGCTATGTTACAGTTAAATTATTTACTGTACATGACATATTGTCACGAGGACATGCTAGTTTGTACTCTGTCTAAGAAATTATAGGTGTGCTTCAACCACCCTGATACTCTGGCAACAATATTGCTGGGGAAAGAAAGACCTTAAAGAAGTACTTAAAGGAGGACTACAAGAGGGCTGGAGAGAGACTTTTGGCAAGAGCCCATAGTGATAAGACACAAGGTAATGGCTTTAAACTGAAAGGGAGTAGATTTAGATGAGATATTAGGGAAAATTCTTTACTGTGAGGGTGATGAGGCACTGGAACTGGTTGCCCAGAGAAGCTGTGAATGCCCCATGCCTGTCAGTGTTCAAGGCCAGGCTGGATGGGGCTTTGAGCAGACTGGTCTAGTGAAAGCAGGGTTTGGAACTAGATGATCTCCAAGGTCCCTTCCAACCCAAACCATTCTCTGGTTTTATAAATGTTTTAGATCATAGCCTAGGACTTAGCAATTCATCAGTTAGGCTTTCTGCTTCTTCCTGAGCATCCAGTGTGACATCAGATCTTCATTTAGACAGGTGTTCTTGCTGGTTTTGGGTATCTAATTTCCTGAGGTTGGAACCAAGAAGACATCTCCAACAGAAACATTGGGCACAAGATCTCACCGTCAAATGCATCTCCCTAAGTGCTTCCCCCAAGCAGGGAAAGGTTAATTTTGACATAGGTTTCACAATAAACTTTGTTCTAAAATAACCAGTTGAAAACATCGAAGTAGATGTGCATCAGAAATCTTTTCCACTGCCTTGAAACTCTCCCTTGTGCTGATTCTGGCACCACTGCATGTATCTTGTTTGGTCATGTGTTGTCCTTCTCTTCTGTAGCCAAAGTGTCTACAGAGGGCTAGTGTAGCCTTCTAATACAGTCTAGGGTAAGCTAGACACTAAAATAAAGTCTCTGATATGATCCCTAAGTGGGTTTGATAATACCACTATAATATACTGTGTAGGCTGCTGGCACTCCTCTCAGAAGTTAAGATTTTATAGGAAATATCTTATTGCTGATATTTTCATTATTTTTCTACATCCAGTGCAGTCTAATGATGAACAAATTTTTAAAAGGAGTCATGGAAAAGGATGGGGAAACATAACCCAGTAGAAAATTATAAGTGTAAGCAACCTAACAACAACATATTGAACATCTTGTAGGACAAAATGTTTACAAACACTTCTGTTCATGGTTTTCCTCTGATAAACAGACCTTTATTAAAAATAACACAGCTATGTCAATCTTTTAATTTATGAGTTAATGCTGAAAGTTGCAGGTCCAGCAGAATAGCTGCAAGTAGCATGGGAATATACAAATATAAAAATCAGGCTTTTATACATTTAAGACAGAAGAAAATTTAAATTGAAAGCTTTATATATA